>CAUYRT010058654.1:0-40204 GCA_963574885.1 Lepilemur ruficaudatus | reverse complement strand
GCGGGAAGATCACTCGAGTGCAGGACCAGCCTGAGCAAGAGCGAGACCCTGTCTCTACTAAAAAATAGAAAAATTAGCGAGGTGTGGTGGTGGCGCACCAGCAGTGCCAGCTACTCGGGAGGCTGAGGCAGGAGGATCACTTGAGCCCAGGAGTTTGAGGTTGCTGTGAGCTAGGCTGACACCATGGCACTCTAGCCCAGGCAACAGAGTGAGACTCTGTCTCAAAAAAAACAAAGAAAGAAAGAAAGGTAATCAAGTTCATGCCTAAGGGTGGCATTTAAAAAAAAAAATCAATAAGCAATCTAAAAAGCTAAATTTTAGCAATATTAATTCCTAATGTTCAGCACTTAAATCCAGGAATTTGATTTTTAAAGGTTTCATAATTACTTCCCCAAAATCGGGCTGAGTAAAAACTGCTTTTGTCTAAAATGGTTTTGCAGATGGCGACTGTGAAGCGATTGTTTTGTTCCATTTTACACTATGCGGTTTCACTGAAAGACAGATGGATGAAAATCAGCCAGGCAGGTTTCTGGACATTACCCTGTCCTCCAGAGGACAAGCCTCCAGGGACTGCAGTACCTCTGGGCCACCCTCACAAGGACACTCTGACTCCCTGCCTCCCAGGAAGGCTGGCCAGCGTTTGTAGCCAGCGGGGCAGACATGGTCCTTTACTTTAGGAGAATGGCTACCTCCTGCTTCTGCCAGGGGGAGGGACTCAAGGGGACCCTCACGTTTTCCTGGAGTCACAGGAGAGGGGAATCTTACCTTCAAGCATCTCTCTCACCTCCCCCTTCCTTGTTCACTCATGTCCAGCAGGCGCTGGTGTCTGGGCTGTGCTCTGCCATGCTTTGGGGATACCAAGATGAGTTACCCTGGGCCTTCAGGCCCATGGGCATGGGGCAATTGTTCAAGAAGATGGTTACAAACCAATGTAGAAAGTGCTGGACACAAGAGAAGCCCAGGCTCCATGTGAGCACATCAAAGCAGAGCCTAAACCAAGCTAGTGCTGATCAGAGTCAGAGTCAGGGAAGACTGCCTGGACACGGCGACCCTAACACCTACATCCATTTAACTGGTACTAACTGAGTGATTACTATGTACCCACCACTGCTCTGAGTGCTGAGATATGAAGTCTTCCTCACTAGAAACTCACATTCCAGGGGAAGAGACCTACTAATGGGTAGAGGAATGTGACAGAGAATGACTCAGTGGCCAGGGAGGCCTGATGTGGTGATTTTTAAGCTGAGACTCTAATGATAAGATGAAGGGAAGGGCCTTCCAAGCAGAGGAAATGGCCTGAGCCAAGGGCAAGCTTGATGTACTACTGGAACAGGAGGGAAAAAAGACCAATGTGACTAGAATTTAAGTGAACCCGGGCAGCGTGACATGGCTGAGGTCAGAGACAAGCAAGAGACACAAAAGGTTTTATTGCATGCATCGAGGAAAATCATCAGAGGGTTTTAAGCCAGAGAGTGACAAAATCAGGTTTATGGTTTTAAGTGATCATCCCAGATGCTTGGTCAGGCCAGGGAGCGTGGGGAAGGGAAAGTGTTTGAAGGAAGCAACATGTGAAAAGGCCCTGGGACAGGTGACCCATTGGACGGGGTGGGGGTGTCCAAGTCTGTTTCACGTGCCAGCTGCAGAGCACCAGGTAGGACACAGAAAGGCAAGGCCAGAGACGTGCACCAGGGACTGACCAGCAAGGTTCTCACATGCCATGCCACACTCGCCACGCTGAGCACAGTGGCATCATCTTGAAGGATGCGGGGAGCCACTGGAGGCCTGGAAGCAGGACTGACACGATTGCGCTTTACTAAGCTCACTCAGTGGCTTTGGGTTGTGGATAATACTGAGGTAATGGGGTCCCCAGATAACAAGGACCCAGTGTGTGGAATAAATTCTATCTGTAAAGACCCAAAAATCTACAGTTTTTCTGAGTTACTAAAATGTATTAACATTCTTCACATTCTTACACATGAAACAATGGTTTTCTCATTCCCCAGAGCTCAGTGGGTAAAGGAGAGAATTTGATTATTCCAACTTAAGGCATGTGGATACAAAATATGGATTTACACCAGAAACCCACTAGTCCTTTAAACAGAGATGCAGCATTGCGTAAGGATGCGGGTTCTGGAGCCAACAGGGCAGCGCACCTTGCTAGCTGTGTGATGAGGGTCAAGCTGCTCACCTCTCAGGTTTCAGTTTTCCTGTCTGTACAATGGGAGACAATAGGACACCGACCTTATGGGACTGTTATAAGGCTTAAATAAGTTAATACAAGTAAAGTACCTAGACCGGAGCACGGCGCAGAGTAAACACCTAACACGTGAGTGCCATCGTTACCCTGCTGTTCTGACAGACTTCCCTGCTGCGCTTCACACGGCTGATCACTCGCTTCCTCCTTAAAACTCTCTGCCTTCCTTTGGCCCCAGTGACTCTGGACCACTCTGGCTTTCTTTCTTTGTTCCTTTCTGGATTGTTTTACTGCTTCCTCTTCATCTGCTCACCCTCTAGGGGTTCCTCAATCTCTTGCTCAGCTATTTCCTCTGTATGGGTGAATCCCAAGCCAATCTCTGCAGTCCCAGCCTCCTGGCTGGGCGTGGCACCCTTGTTTCCAAACTTGCTGCCCAGCCCGGCTGTCACGTGGGCCTCTCAGATTCAATGGGGTCAAATTGCTCACCACCCTCCCCAGCCATTTCCGTCTTCTCGAGTTCTCTGTGACAATGCAGTCACCCGTCTACCCAGACTAGAGTCTCAGTGACTCTCCACTCTTCTCTCTCCGGAGTTCTCCACGCTCAGTTGATCAGCAAAGCCCGGCCTGTGTCATTCCCTCCACACCTTTGGACCATGTCCTCTCCTTCCCTTTTCCATGGCTGCCATCCTCGTCACAGCTGCCACTCACCTTGACTGTCACACCTGCCTCACAATGGTCTCCTTGCCTCTGATAGTTACTTATTATCTCTACTTGCTCTCCTCAGGTCCCAAGGGTCATCTCTAAACTGGCTTCGTGCTGCTCAGAGAAAGGAGAGACCATTAGGTTGAATGTTCTCAAGCCCCTACCCCACCACACCCACTCCCACCACAACCTCTCTGTGTCGACACGTCTGCTCGGCTCCTCCCCAATCCAGCCTAAGCCTCACCTGCACTCTGCATTCTCATTCTTCCATCTCTACTCCAGACTCTACTTCCTCTCATCCGGACTTTTCCCTCTTCTGTACAACCACCAAGTTCTGATTCCCATGGTCAGTACCCAGGTCATTGCCAGAAACTAAGGGATTCTCACCAGGGCTAATGTATGCACCAGCTACCAATGCTAGTCTGCCTCCAGATCTTCCTCTAGCACGTAGACAACCAGGGATCACCACACATTTGAGAACAATCAGGAGATGCACTGAAGAAACTAGACCCTGGGGAAATAAGTACCACAGGAGAGAGATGAGAACATTAAGCATAATTAGTGTTTCAAGAGAGATGTGCGAGGATGCCAAGCCTGTGAACCACTGGCTGCTCAGGAAAAGAAGCCATCAGAATGATCGGGCATTGAAGACGCAATTGCTAAGGGAGAACTCAGCTGATGGGATGAACCACAGAAGGTTGCCCTTGAAGAATGAACCCATCAAATGGAAGACTGGGCTAATTCTCTGCCCCAAAAGTTCAAAAGATCAAAGAGATTGAAAATGTGAGTTAGGCCGGGCGTGGTGGCTCACGCCTGTAATCCTAGCACTCTGGGAGGCCGAGGTGGGGGGATTGCTTGAGCTCAGGAATTCGAGACCAGCCTGAGCAAGAGCGAGACCCTGTCTCTACTATAAATAGAAAGAAATTAGCCAAACAACTAAAAAAAAATAGGAAAAAAATTTAGCTGTGCACGGTGGCATGTGCCTGTAGTCCCAGCTACCGGGGAGGCTGAGGCAGGAGGATTGCTTGAGCCCAGGAGTTTGAGGTTGCTGTGAGCTAGGCTGGCGCCATGGCACTCCAGCCCATGAAACAGAGGGAGACGCTGTCTCCAAAAAAAATGTGAGCTAAGAATTAAGAGGCATGGAAGAGAGATCCATGAGTTACAGCAGCTGTCTTATGGGGATTCCAGAAGGGCGGGATGGAGGACTCAGGACAGGAATAAAGAAATTATGGAAGAATATTTCCCAGTACTGAAGAAAGATTCGAGTATTTGTAACAAAAGGGCTCAGTAACTAATGTGCAGAAATAATGGAAAAGTCACTATAAATATGTGATAAAAGTTTAAAACTCCAAAGATAAAGGGAGTATTATTAAACTTCAGAGGTGGGGGGACAGATTATCTTTAAAATAATGAAAATCAGTTTTGCATTAGATGTCTCATCAACAACGGAAGGTGCTGCAAGACAGTAGAAGAACGTCTTGCAAATCCTAAGGGTTATTCTGAAATTGGAATTTTATATCCAGGCAAATTAGCACTGAAATGACACAGGCAAAATAAACCCTATCAGACATACAAAGACTTAGTTACCACTCAAAAAGTTTTTTAGAAAAAATTATCTGATGATACACTTCAGCAAAACAAAATATGAAGCCAGAGAGATAAAAATAGGGAATTCAAGAAAAGTGGCAAGCTAAACAATACTAAGACCTAAGGTAAAATCTGTATATGTACTGTCCAAAATGGTGGACAATAGCCACGTGTATATTGAGCACCTGAAATGTGATGACTCTGTATTGGGGAGTGCCAGGAGTACAAAATATATCCTTAAAAGATTTTAGACAAAGAAAAAGAACGTAACTAATTTTTATACAGAGTCTGTGTTGAAACGATACTACTCTGGAAATTTTGCACTAAATAAACTATATTATTAAATAAAATATATTACTAAAATTAATTTCACTTGTTTCTTCTTGCCTTTTTTTGATATGGCTCCTGGAAAATTTTACATTACATTTACAGTTTCCATTTATGGCTAGTATTTCAATTAGACAGCACTGCTAAATAACTGTGGATAATATGGCTATGAAGCTATATGCAATTGTTAAGAATTTATTCCCAAGGAAGCAACAATATGCAACAATAGAAAGGCAAATAGCCCAATTGAAAAATGGGCAAAAGGTTTGAACATACATGTCTCCAAAGGAGATACACAAATGGCCAATAAGCACACGAAAAGATGCTCAACATCATGAGTCAATAGGGAAATGCAAATCAAAACCACAGTGAGAATCCGCTTCACAGCCACTAGCACGGCTGTAATAAAAAAATGAAAAACAACAAGCGTTAGAGAGGATGTGGAGAAAATGGAACCCTGTACATCGCTGGTGGAAATGTAAAATGGTGCAGTTGCTCTGGAAAAGAGTTGGTAGTTCCTTACACTGTTACATGACCCAGCAAATTCAACTCTTAGGAAAATAAAACATATATTCACAAAAAAGTTGTACAAGAATGTTCACAGCAGCATTATTCATAATAGCCATGAAGTGGAAACAACCCGAATATCCCTCAATTCCATCAATTGAGGAATGGATAAGCAAAATGCAGTATATCCATACAATGAAATATACTTTGGCAACAGAAAATAAAGTACTGATACATATTACAAGAAGGGTGAACTTTAAAAACATTATGCTAAGTGAAAGCAGCTAACCACAAAGACCACATGTTTGTGCTACCTTTTACACGAATATTCAAAATAGGCAAATCTAGAAACAAAAACTAGATTAGTGGTGCCTAGGGCTGGAGGAGGTAAGGGAAAAATGGACAGTGACAACCAATGGCCATGGAGTTTCTTTTGGGGATGGTGAAAATGTTCTAAAATTGATTGTGCTGATGGTTGCACAAGCGACAAATTACAGTTGTTGCTCTGGGAAGGGGAACTTGACAGCTAGGGCCAGAGGTGTCCCTGTGTAGACATATTTTTACTATCTGCCCCGTGTGCTTGTTGAATTTTGTTTCATGTATATATAACCTCTTCACTAACAAGTCAATAAAATAAAATTTTACAAAGAACTTACATTCAGAATGACAAAAGCATAACTACAGACACAATAAAAATTAAAATATTATTAGAGAATTTCATTTATGTTTTCAAACCCATACATAAGTAACTCTAGATGAAAACAGTAATTTTTAGGACAATATAAATGTCAAAAATTGACTTTGAAAAAAGGTAGAAAATCAAACCAGGCTAATGGCCAGATAAAGAATTTAAAACACAGCCAAAAATATATCCCCACCCCTCAGAAAAGAGAATCAGCGGCAAAGAGGCTTTACCGGTACATTCTTCCAGTCCCTCAAAGAACGGATACTTCTTACTTATGTGCTGTTTCCAGGCATTGGAAAATACTCACTCATTTCACAGGGACAAACATCACTGTACCTGTACTACAAAATGGATAAGGATAACAAAATGGAAGGAAGGAAGGAAGGAGGGAGTGAAAAAGGGAGACAACAGCAGAAATAGCATTTCGGTTTTGTTTGACCCACTCTGTTTTCTCTATTTACTCATTTTAATTGGCTGAATTTTTCACCAACATTTAAAAACCAGCATATTTCCCTGGTGGTCTAGTGGTTAGGAAAGATAAAAATGATAAGCAATAATAAAACATTAAAAAATTAAAACAGATATTTCACAAAAAATCAGACTGAAATAGGCCTGGCACAGTGACTCATGCCTGGAATCTTAGCACTCTGGGAGGCCAAGGCGGGAGGATCACTCAAGGTCAGGAGTTTGATACCAGCCTGAGCAAGAGCAAGACCCCATCATTACTAAAAATAGAAAGAAACTAGCCAGACAACTAAAAATATATAGAAAACGTTAGCCAGACATGGTGGCGCATGCTTGTAGTCCCAGCTACTCAAAAGGCTGAGGCAGGAGGATTGCTTGAGCCCATGAGTTTGAGGTTGCTGTGAGCTAGGCTGACACCAGGGCACTCTAGCTCTGACAACACAGCAAGACTCTGTCTCAAAAAAAAAAAAAAAAAGAATCAGACTGAAATAAAACATGTGACAATTATTACAAAGAATTAAAATAATATTCGTATTTTTTCCTTTAATACATAGTGCTAAAAAAAGTAAAAAAAGGCCGGGCGCAGTGGCTAACGCCTGTAATCCTAGCACTCTGGGAGCCCGAGGTGGGCGGATCGCTCAGGGTCAGGAGTTCGAAACCAGCCTGAGCAAGAGTGAGACCCCGTCTCTACTATAAATAGAAAAGAAATTAATTGGCCAACTAAAAATATATAGAAAAAATTAGTCGGGCATGGTGGCGCATGCCTGTAGTCTCAGCTACTTGGGAGGCTGAGGCAGGAGGATCACTTGAGCCCAGGAGTTTGAGGTTGCTGTGAGCTAGGCTGATGCCACAGCACTCACTCTAGCCTGGTTAACAGAATGAGACTCTGTCTCAAAAAAAAAAAAACAAAAACAAAAACAAAATTTAAAGTGCATGCCTTTGACCTCCTGCAAATCCACTTCTCGATGTCTATCCCAGAAAAATACTGGAAAATGTATCCAAACGGCCATGGCATTAGTTTTCTATTGCAAATCACCACAAAACAGCAGCTTAAGACAACACAAAATTAACATCTCACAGCTTCTGAGGGCGAACAGTCAGGCACATTTTAGTTGAGTCTTCTGCTGAGGATCTCACAAGGTTGAAGTCAAGGTGATGGCCAGTGAATTTTCATCAGGAGCTTGGACAAGGGAAAGAGCTGCTTCTGAGCTCCTTCCACTTGGCAGAATTCATTTTCTCACGGCTGTATGAGGGTGGGTCCCCATTTTCGTCCTACCTCTCAGAAGGGCCCACTCCAGCAACTAGAATTCACTATCAGGTCCTGGGGGCACATGACCTTGCCACATGACCTCCTTCCTATGCCCCCTCACACCTCAAATCCCTCCATTCAGGGATCCTCTCTTAAGGAATCCCCTGATTAGGCCAGGCCCTCCCAGAATAGTCCAAGTCAGTCAATCCAATCACAAGGTTATATCTCATCCTGGTCTGCAGTCCTGCCCACACTCAAGGGCAGAGGATAACACAGGGCAAGTGCACTGGGGGGGTGGGAATCTTGGGGCAATCTGAGAATTCCACCTGCCACCCCCAGCTCGAGAATATTCCTGCTAGTAGAGTAGGTAAAAATAAAAAATTGAAAATAACCTAGAAACAGTCAAATAAACTGTGAATGGTTACATAGACTATGTACATCCGTACTACGGAAAATTGGATGGCATTGTTAAATTGAATGAGATAGATCAATATGACATTATAAGTTAAAAAAAAAAAAGGCAAGTTGCAGAACAATACATACAGTCGGATCTCACGCTGGTATAAATAAATACTGTCTTCCTGCCTCTACTCTTGTCCTCTGTAATCCTCTACGCTGCTGCCAGAGAGGCCTTTCCACAATTCCAATCTGATTGCACCACGAGCCCCTGCACCCACCGCATTCCCTGGCCTGAAACCCGCCCTTGGATTCCCATCATTCTTAGGATAAAGCCTAAACAGATCTTTATCCTGGCCTGGGGTGTGGCCCTAGCCGGTTTCTGCTGCCCCGTGCTCCAGCCACAGCTCTTGGGACACGCGGTTCTCCCTCTACCACGGAGCCTCACCAGCGACTTATCCATCTGAAACGCCCTCTAGTCACCCTCTTTGCTGGCTGACTCAGTTCACTCTTTAAACCTCAATTCAAATGACGCTCTCCTTTCCCAAATCCTTCCTCTGCCTCCAGCCCAGCCGGGTACCTTGTCACAAACTCTACTCACACTCCCTCACCCTTCTCATAGTTTTTAAGTGTTCATTTATTTGTGTGCTTATTTGATCCATATCTGTCTCCCCTAAAAGATATAGAACCGCACAAGGGCAGGACTTTTTCTGGCTTTGCTTATCATTGTGCCCCCAGTGCCTAGTTCACTGCCTGGCACAAAACAAGGGCTCAACCTATATCTGCTTCCTGACTCTGGCCTTCCTGTCTTTTTCTCATTGGATTTGGCAAACCATGCTCGCGTACTTTCACATCTCTGGGCCTGTGCACTTGTCATTTCCTCTTTCTGGAAGGCTTTTCCATTTTTGATTAGCCCACTAAACTCTTACTCATCCTTCAAAGCCCAGTTGAAATGATCCCTCTTGAAGCCAGGCTGAAACCAAAAAGGAGAACACCAAAATGTTAATAATGACAATGAGATTGCATGCGATATTTTTTTCTGTTTTGTACCTCTTTAAGCTTTCTAAATGTTTTGCAGTGTTATTACTTCACAATTAGAAAAAGTAAAATAATTTCCCAGCGTCTTCTGAAAAAAAAAATAATCATAATCATAATTGCTCCTTGAAACAACAAATGAATTCCCTTCTCAGGCCTCCAGATCCCCCTCCTCACGGGAATGTGGCCTCTCCGTTCCCCTCATCTATGTGCATCTATCCGTCTCCAAGTACTCAGTGTCCGGTATTGGACTGTTTGCTCCCAGACCAAGCAGCCCCCTAGACTGAGCTCTTCCCATCGCAACCACCGAAGAGCTCCAGAGAAGAGCTCAGTAAATGGGCGATGAGTGAATGAATGGACAGCTGGTCTGCTTCACTCCCTGCGTCTCCACGACTCCCCGTGGATGTTTTGTTTGGGGTGGCCCTGGGTCTGTGAGGCTCATGGCAGCAGGCAGGCACTCTGCCCGCAGGAGGGTGGGGCAGGCTCCAGGGGTGCAAGCTTACTGCAGTGGCTGGGAAGAAGGAAGAAATTGGGAACAGCAGGCACGGCAACAAGCGAGGGGAAGTACAGTCAGCATTGTGGAGGCCCAACGCAAGCAACATGGTGTCGCGCCAGACAGGAAGAGCAGTTGCCCAAGGGCACCCCTGCTGTGAGTGAGAGACACCCAGGAGGACTATCCTGGCCCTGCACAGTCGTCCAGCTGGACCACAGGCCATGTCCCAATCCCCACCCCCTTACATTTGCACATGATGTCCTCTCCACCTTAAATGGCATCCCACATACCCAAATTGGGGAGTGAGGAGTTGAGGAAAGAATTCTGGGGCCAAATCCAACCAGGAGCCTTGGTTTCCCCAAGACAGGCCAGAGCGAGGAGGAGCTGGAGCTGGCTGGAGGACAGGCCAAGGTCAGTGCCACAGGGCTGAGGATCCCATCCCCAGGGCTAGGCTCTAACGCTGAAAAGATAAGGGTGGAGCAGAAGTCAGTGAGAGCAAGCAGCTCAGAGCCCGAGAACACAGGAGAGCACTGCCGGCCCCGCTGAGTGGTGCCGTGCTCAGAGAGGCCTACCCAGAGCCACAGCTAAATGTCTCTGTCCTCCCTTCCTCCACCACATCCAACCATAGGAAACTGCCAACAGCCCACTGCGTTTGTCCTACAGAAATGGCAATTTCACGTGGTTCAATCTAACAGACAGGGAGCTGCTGATGGCAGGATCTTTTTTCTTTATTTGCATGTGTTGCTGTGTAATAGATAAAAGAAATCGGTGGTTTTATGAATTTATTTTTACTTTGTCAAGTAATTGATTAATAGTTTCTTGGTTCCTCTAAAGTCTTCATATGAAATTTAGTCTGTGTACAAGCTATTGTTATGTAAAATGGAGCCCACCCGCAGTCCAGGCACAATAAACACAAAGAGAAAGAGAACTGCTATCAGCTAAGAATCTACTGGGTGTCACTCCCTACTCTTTCATTCCCTCACCATGACAATCTCTGAAGGAAGATAACGTTGGTCCCATTTCAAAAATTGGGGAACTTGTCCTATGGATGGATCTTAAATAGAAGAAATCACACATTTAGCTTTAAAAAAATTCAGGAACAGAGGTTCTCAGAGGTCAAGAAATATAGGGAACATCCCATAGCTAACGTGAGTGGCAGAGGTCTAATTCAGGTCCTGGTGGTTCTAAAGCCCATGACCTTCCAACACCAGCCCTAAGGAGATTTTCTTGTAAAGCATTTCATCCATGCCTAGGGAGTGAACACACCCTGCAAAGATGAGTTCATCCAGGGAAAACATGCACACAAACACAAAGCGTAAAAGCAGCAATCATTGCAAAGTAAGGAAGATATCTTCCTCAAGATTCTGACAGTGTTAAAGTTACTTTGCTTTTGTTAAAATAGCCCACTCTGGTGTAAATGTGTTTGACCCACGTGTATCTATGTCAAGGTGTCATTGTTCTATATTTGGCCTGTGGGTTCCAATTCCATTTTGCGCAATTTCCCTTGTTATTCATTCTCTGGTCCTTGGGAATGACAAGCTTGTCACAAATTTCTTGAAAGGAATTTCAAGAAAGAAAGAATTTCTTTCTAATACACCATGCAGACTGAGGTGTGAAAACATCACAGTGGTGATGAGTTTGCATGCCAGGGCCTTGTTGCTAAGGCAGTCCACATTTTTGCACATAATGATGCAAAGTGGTCCCCCCACAGAGCTTTGATATTGCCTGTCAGTGAAGGATGAGAAATGGAACCTTGGGCCAGGGGTGGTGGCTCATGCATGTAATCTAGCAATTTGGGAGGCCGAGGTGGGAGGATTGCTTGAGGCCAGGAGTTCAAGACCAGCTTGAGCAACATAGTGAGATCCCATCTCTACAAAAAATAGAAAAAATTAGCCAAGTGTGGTGGCACACACCTGTAGCCCCTGCTACTCGGGAGGCTGAGGCAGGAGGATTGCTTGAGCCCAGGAGTTTGAGGTTGCAGTGAGCTAGGCTGACGCCACTGTAATCCAGCCTGGGCAACAGAGCAAGAAGCTGTCTCAAAAAAAAGAAACAAATGACAACTTGACCCTGAATCCTAAGCCCTCTGGGCCAATATTTTCCCTGTCCCTCTTGGCTATGCATGCTCTTCCTCCCCAGCTGCCGAGTTTGAAAAAGGAAGAGCCTGCAGTGGCAATACGGGTTGGGAAGCAAAAGGGAAGGCTATCAAGTACAGAGCAGAAAAATCAACACATGAAAATTCTTTTATGGGTGCAAACTGAAAATAACACTCTGTAAACTGTTGAAATGAGTGTCCCGGTCAGGAGAGGCAAATCATACACAAGCACACCTATTCACAGTTACGGGGAACTGCGTGCGAGGTGGTGAGGTCCTCCAGCCCAAATTCTAGGCACTGGATCATGCTGTTCCTCTCTTAAAATCCATCATTCTCCATTGTGCATTCACACAGACACATCTGACTTCTGAAATTTAGAACCCAGAATTCACAAAATTAAAGGAAGGCAGAAACTAGGAGCACACAACTGAAGTGATCCAACGGAACGTTAAAAACCAGGGCTGCTCCCCAACAGGTGTGTGTGAATTTTCCAGCAAGTCCACCTTTGCCTCAACGTTGCGCCTTTCCTGGGCAGAAAGGAAGGTGTGGCAGGCACTGGAGGCATTTGGGAGCAAGAGCACATGGGATTGCAAAAGAAGGGCCACACCAAGGGACAAAAGGGAAGGAGGAGAAAAGAGCATCACAGCACTATAAAAGCAGAACACAGATTACTGTCCCCTCCCTCCTCTCACTATCTCCACATTTCCTTAGTAAAATAAAGTTGGGATTGGGGTGAAATAAAGCCACCCAAGCCTCTTCCTATCAGGTCTATGCCATAGAGACTCTATCTGCTGCCTTGGACCTAATATGAAGTTTCTTTCATTTTTTTTTTTTTTTTTTTTAGATGACAGCTGAGCAAATTTTAATGTGTTTATTTCTGCAGTTTGTTTTTATTAAAAGTTTTGTGAAAAAAGGAATTCTATAAATAGTAAAAGGAGGAAAACAGTGCCACATGGCCTGAAGTGAATGATGTCAATACATTTATAAACAAGGTAAAAGTGCAAAGGTAAAAGGACAAAAATAAAACTAGTCACACATAGCACGACTGTTTCATGAGTTGGGAGTGAAAAGTGTTTCATCTCAATTTTAGTGCCCTAAAATGGCTAGTAGTAGTGAATTCTCCATTCTCTAGCCTTGATCGTCTGTGCTGAAGTTTCTGACTTAAATTCTCTGTATGGGGCTAAGAAAATCAAAGGAAACTTAAGCTACACATTGAAGCTACTAGAGTCATGTTGAAACTGGGACTTGCCAAATAAAGTAGCTGCAAGGAATTTCCTTGCCAAATAAAGTAGCTGCAAGGAATTTTCTAAGGGAAAATTTCCCTTTGGAAGAATTAAAAGAAAGAAAAGGTTACTAATGCTTTAAAAAATAATGAGGCACCAGAGCAGGTACCAGGAGGGTGACAGAATAGGTGATTTCATGTGGACAAATCCCTCAGTCCCGTGAAACAGTAGAACACCTCGCAGACGAACTTACTCAGGGGTTCTCGGGCCTGGAATAACGCCCATGATTTCCATCATCATCTAAGGAATTGTGACGCAGCTCAATTCTCAAAAAAAAAGTTATTCTTAATTGGCTTGAATTTAAAGAAAAATATTATCAGAGGTGGGGATATATTAAATCAAATAGAAAGCAACATGAAAAAGAAACTCCAAACATGAGAATTGTTGCCTTATTTCTGTGGCTTCTTCCTCAGATGCTGCTACTCACCTAAAAAAAAAAACTCCTTTCCCCTTCTCTTCTTACCCAAAAAGTTGAGGAGCCCCACTCACTACACTCCATGACTCACGCATCAAATACCCAATTTCTGTCCCAATCTAAGTTTTTGTCTATGTCAAGCAAAATCTACCAAATACACTTCTCTCTCTCTCTCTCTCTCTCTCTCTCTCTCTCTCTCTCTCGCTCTCGCTCTCGCTCTCTCTCGCTCACTCGCTCTCTGTTGGGTAGGTACAACAAGAGTCTCCAATCAGTTGATGACAGCTCTACCAACACAATCTCACAAACCAAAAGCTGACGAGGAACTTTATGCAAAATGTCAAGTAAATAGACACACACACACACACACACACACACACCCCACCACCACCATCACCACCACCACCACCTTGATCTTCAACTGCCAGAACTGTTCCTAGCAAGCTTTCTACTCAGAGGAACAAAAAGTGTACTGTATTAAAAAAAAAAAAGACATTGGAGGTTGCTGATTTGGGAAACAAAAACGAAAAGATATAGATCCTCAACTGGCATGGGGTAATAGAGAAGCTTTTCTATTTTCCGACCCTACCCTCAACAAAATATGGGCAGGGATAGTACAATAAGAGTTAATATTTATTGAGCAGTTATCACATGCTAAACTCTGCATGGATTATCTCATTTTAGCCTTCACAACAATCCTATAGGCAGATATTGTTACCATTCCCGTTTTACAGGCGATGAACTGAGGCTTAAAGGGTCAAGTAAATAGCAGAACCAAGCTATGCACCCAGACAGTCTCACTGCAGAGCTCATGTTCTTAACTATTTATAGTGAGCCCTGTTGCCTCCCTGGAAAACCTGGTGGCCAGAAGTCGGGAGACTGGCTTGGCCTCAAGACCTTCCATTTCTTGCCACTAGCTTGTTCTAACACATTGAATAAAATAGAGGAAGATCTGAACATGTTTAACCAAACAATGTTCTACAGGTACTTTCTAGCTCTTCTATTCTGATTTTCCAGAAACCTCAAGTCTGATTTTCCTGAGTCTCAGGGACTGCAGGGGAAGGAAATAAGGCGATCTCTGCAAAGGAGCTTTAAAAAGTAGAAAGGGCCATATCAGGGGTCACTGACTTGTCAAAAAGTGAAGTCAAGGTTCTGACCTTTTACCCTGGGCCTGTGGGACAAGAGTGGGGCAGTGACAGCGGCCGCAACCCCCTGTGCTACACGAACAGAAACTACCATTGAGAGCACACGTTCACAGGCATGAGAGATGGCACCACGCACCCTGTTAGAGTTTGCACAGGGAGAAATGGGTATGGAACTCTGTACGAAACATGACACAGCTCGGCTTTGTCTTCCAAGAGCTGATAACCTGGGGATGTGAGACAAATAATCAAAAAGTGGTTCCAAAATATGTAGCAGAAAACAAGAACAAGAAAGAGCTGTTGTTAAAGCTTGGGGGTAGCAGGAGAGAAACAAACAATGGAGACGGTGATGTCAGACCAGGAATTGGGATGGTCTCGGGGCAGCAGTGACAGGACTGCCAGGGCAGAGTGGCCCTTTGGTCTTTATCACTCACACGTTTGAGAAGATGAAGCACCAGTGCCACCTCCACTTCTATGTTTTCCACTCTCCCAGGGGAATTTTCAGCTTTCTTCTACTGAGGGGAAAGTCTACACTAGCAGGTGTTCAGTAAATATCTGGCTGGACCAATGAATTGGGGAGAGGAATCTTACATTAGTGCATTTATTCAATACTTATTCAACAAGTCCTGTGGTGGCTTTAAAATACGTCCACAAATTCTCTGATACTGTGTCTTTCAAAAGATGGAGGCTAATTCCTCTCCCATTAAGTGTGAGCTGTATTTGATCTCTTCTAATGAATTCAACATTGCAATATGGCCAAAATAATGCTTCAAGTGAGACTAGGACAGGCAAGGCTTAGCAGTTTCCTCTCTACTCTTTCTCTTGGGTCACCCCTTCTAGCGGAATTCAGCTGCTGTGTCTTGAGGACACTCAAGCAGACATTTGGAGAGACCCATACAATGATAAACAGCTAAGGCCTCCTGCCAACAGCCATATGGGCATGCCATCCTGGAAAAAGGTCCTCCAGTTCCAGTCAAACCTTCGGATGACTGCAACTGCATGAGAGAACCACTAGATAAGCTGCTCCCAAATTCCTGACCCCCCAAAACTGTAACATAATAAATGTTTGCCTGTCCTTTTTTTTTAAACTAACAACCATACTCATGAGGAGTGTTTGTTTGTCTTAAGCCACTAAGTTTTAGGGTAATTTGTTATGTAGCCATAAATAACTAATATAAGCCTCTATTCTACTACGTGCAAGGCTCTAAAGATATAATGGTATATGAGATAGTTCTGTCTCTGCCCTCATCAAGCTCAGCCTATTAGGCAATGCAGGCAAAACTCAATTCACATAGAGTGGCAAATGCTCTCACAAGAAGAATGAGGTGCCAGTGGGCAGGAAGTTGAGGAGGGAGCAGAGAGGTGGGTCAGCCAGCCCAGGCTAGGAGGTCATATCTAAATGATGTGTGAGCTGTAGACCTAAAAGATAAGCAGAAATGTACCAGGCAGAAACAGATGAGGAGAGGGGAGAATAGTCCAGGTGGAAGAATTTAAATGTACTGAAGACTATACAGACAAGACATAGCATAATACGTTGGAGAAGTGTGGCCATGAAGTGAGGGAATAAAGCAAAGACTGGGGCCACGTTATATAGGGCCTGAGAAGAAGCCACATCAAAGAGTTTAAACTTTATCCTAAGAGCAGCAGCAACCACTGGAGAGTTTTAAGAAGGGGAGTCACATCATCAGAGTTGCACGGATTGGCAGGAAGAAGAATTCACGAAAGGAAGAAATGATGGTGGCATGAACCGAGGTGGCAGTGATGGCATAGAGAGAAAGAAAAAGATCCAAGTAGTTATGGGATGGACTTGTTGGAGGAATAGTTGTTGTGGGGAGAGAGAATGGGAAGGATGGGTTGATGGTGGCTCTTGCTTGGGCAAACGGATGGCCAGTGATACCCTTCACAGAGAAAGAGCACAAGAAGAGGGTTTGGGGTGAAAAGGAAAAGTTAGGTGTTGGGCCTTCTGAGTTGGAGGTTGCTGAGAGCCACACAAAGTAGTTGGGCACATGTTCTGCACCTGAGAAGAAAGATCTAGTCTAGAGATAGAGACTTGGAAGCCATTCACACAGAGCTGAGGACAGAAACCAGGATAATGAATGAGATCTCTGAAAACCAGAGTGCCCCAGGACAAGAGAATAAATGTATCTTTGGAAAACACCCACCCGAACACGACAAGCAAAGCATTGCCCAGAGGAATAGGAAGGAAACGGAAACCAAGATAATACATTCTTTGAGAAGATGACAATCAGTGCAAATGATGCTGAGAATTCAGATACTGAGAAAGGTGATGTGTCCCTTAAACACAGCAACAAGGACATTGCCCAAGACCTTGGCAAGCATGTCAATTTCAGGAATGTTCGTTTGGGGTCTACAAGGCAATCTTAGTAGTCGTAGAGGTATTAGAAAGAGTTCTTTTTCTTTATGAATAGGTGAAGGGAGAGCTACTCAGCCACATGTACAATCAAAAAAAAAAAATCCCATTCTAAGCAGATGTCCTCCATTGGATTAGCAAAATGGGCCCAAGTTTTCCCTAAGGCCAACAGAGAGCTCACTAAGAGAGAGTTTTGTGGAATACAGCAGGAGCTTCCTGCTAAAGGCTAAGGAGTCAAAGAGGCCCTGATGACATGCTTCAAAACACAGCCAACTCTGGCTGGGCATGGTGGCTCATGCCTGTAGTCCCAGCTGCTTGGGAGACTGAGGCAGGAAGGTCACTTGAGCCCGGTGGTTCGAGGCTGCAGTGAGCACCGCTGCACTCCAGCCTGGGCATCTGAGTGAGGCCCTGTTTCTAAAGACAAAAAAAAAAAACAAAACAAAAAAACAGCCAACTTTACCCAATGTCCTTCTAGAACATAAGAAACAAATGCTTTTTAGGGAAGTATAGGGGAGAGAACTTGATTTCTAGTGCTGTCACAGGTACAGGCAAAACCCTATCCAAAAAGGCCCTAGCGTGTGTTTCTTTCCCTGGACAGCGTATCCTGGACGCCGGAGTTTGAAATTAACTAACCACTCTGCACTCATGACTTAACCTACCTAAATCTCCATTCCCTCATTTGTAAAATAAGGATGAAAATAGAACTTGCCACAAAGGGAGTTAAGATGACTTAGCATGGTGCTTGGCATATAGTAAGAGTTCAGGAAAATGTTTTGTTATAGTAGACGATAATATTATGCCACAAATATTATGAATATTATTACCACTAGATTCCAGGCACCATCAGAAATCTTTCTTTTAGTCTCGTAACATATGAGTCTGTGGGTCTTTCTCGGGTCTCCCCATCACCACTTGCACCTCTCCCATGTGTGCCCTGCCCGCCACCCTGCTCCTGGAGAGCCGGGGCTGGGCCTCAGTGTTTTTATCGCATGCCCATCGTTCAGCGCAGCGCCTGGCACGTGGCAGTAAGTCACTAATGCTTGTGGGATGAGTTAATAAATTCCAAGTGTATCTACTAGAATGTACTTACTAGAGCTGAGAAACGTTGTTTTCAGGAATGGAAAAAAGTCCTGTACAAGGGGCCAAGGAGAGGTTGGTAGTCTGGTGAGAAGCATGGAGATCCTCTCTGAAGTGAGACTTGGCCAGATATTGAGCCGAGCGAAAGAGCAGCCTGACCCACAGCAGGAAGAGGACATGACAGCAGTGTGGGGTTTGGTTGAGTTTTTTTGCCCTTGTGGGGAACTCCCTTCATAGGCAACAGAACCAAGAGCGCAGTAAAAGACAAATGTGTATCTCTTGGTAAATGCCGAAGACTGCAAATTTCTGTCACATCATTAATCATGGGAGGTAGATGTGGCAGGGGTTCTGGTGACCAGTGATGATTTGGGAACACCAAAAAACAAACAAACCCCAAGCATAATCCAGCAAAAAGCCAACAAATTACACGACATTTCAAACCCAGCAGGAGACAAAACACAGACCCCCAAAGAGGAAGTGATGTATTCACCCCAGCCAAACAATGAAGTTAACACTTTGAAAGGGAAAAAGAAAACCCAATACAAAAGGGACAGCCTAAATTCCTTAAAAGAGCCTGGAGGCTGTGATTGTGACCTCATCCCTTGCCTCTCAATCCCATCTCCCATACACAGTCAGTCCTGTGACTGAGATGTATGGGCTACCAGGTTCTGGAAGGATCCAAGAGAAATTAAAACCTCCTTCCCTCTAGAGACAAAACTTCATGCAAATGACATCACCTGAAGTCACTGTGGAAAAGAACAGAAGGGGAGAGGGAGGGGATGTCACCGAATGGCCAGTAAGAAAGATGACCCAAAAGACCTTGAATGATACCTATTCAGAGATATGGCTCAAGTTGACAACAAAGATGTAATCCTGGATGTAATGATGCTTCGCTGTAATAGGACAATAGGACCGCTAATCCCAGTTATCGCTAAGAAATATAAACATTAATTAGGTGTTCCCAATGCCTCCAGGGGAATTCCATTTTCATCCTTCATTTAACTGAGAAACTGAGGTGCAAAGAAATGAAGGAAACCACCTAAAGGATGGCAGTGTGAGTCAGCAGCCGGGCCAGGAAGCTGGGGCTGCGGCTCCTCACTTCCTGGTTTCCTCTATAAATATTAGGAGACAGTCCCTTCTCTGGGCACAGGTCTGTCCAGCAATCCTCCAGCTGAGAGAGGCAGCTCTCCAGGGGGGAAGGGGTGGGGATTCGGCTCCTGCTGGGGAGGGCAAGGGAATCCGACATCAGGTCCACAGGTCCTCGGAAACTGAAACGCCTTCCAAGGTGGGGTTTCCCGCTTCCTTCGCCTGGAAAACCAATTTGCCCTGTGCCCTGACTTCCTCTCCTAGAGGAGTGTCCCCCGCTCCCCATTCCCAAGCCACGGCTGCACAGATTAGCAGCACTCTTTGTCCCCAGAGCTCCAGAATCCGATTGTGTTCCAGCGTGTGCCAAAAGCCTCCGACATGTGTCATGCATTATAAGACGCTGGCACGTGCTTCCGCAAAGAATGTTGTTCTTCTTAACGGCCACCAGAAAGTTTGTTTGGCCATCCATCCCTCTGAAGCAAAAAAAGGAAAAGAAAGAGAAGAAAGGGCTGCGAAGTGCTTGTTAGAAGCCTCCAAAGCTGAGTGGAAGTTTAACCAACTTGAAGGCGAGCACACACACACTAAACCCCCCACTGGTTGAGGACTTTCCACTCTTTCATAGGCTGGGAGCTGGATTCTGGAGCAAAGGGCAGTGGCAATTATTCCAGACTTATGTCGTAGATGGTATAACATTACCTTCTGCACACTGGGCTCTTATCAGCCAGGTGTGCCCAGTCTATTTTGAGACCCACCAGAGCCTACTACCTGGGACCTGGGTAGTATTAACAAATCAATGCACAGCCGATGAGAGTTTGAGCTGCCTCCTCTGGTTAAGAATAATAGAGCAAAGTGTCTCTCAGAAGCTGAATTTATGATTTGAAATATTGCTTTCTCTTCCACATGAAATTTAGAGGCACAGTGTAAACTCTGCGACTGTGACCCAGGTCAACCAAGTAGACTAAAAAAAAAAAAAAAAACACCACACACACACACACACACACACACACAGACACATCTTTTTATTTAGATTTTTTTTGTTATTCAGGCAAGAGAACAAACTTAAAAAGTTGAGCTCTTTCCACAAGGCAGGGCTGAGAGGTGGTGTCCAGGCAGGGAGGTCAGGCCCAGGGTGTGCAAAGCACCTAGGTAGGAGAGACCCTGGCCTTTCTCTTTGCCACTGGCAGGAGGCCAATCCCCAGGGCCTCACTTCACGCTATATTTTCTGCTACTTTCACAGAGCACGCAGCCTCTCAGTCTGACTGAGGGTTAGCTGCAGTGAGAGTCAGTGCTCTGGCCTTTCCACTGTCCCCACACCCCCAGGGGCAGCAGCAGTGCTGGCCTGTGCCCGCACATGCTCCCTGTCCTGCTGTCTCACTGCTTCCCCAGACCCAGGGACCACTGTTTCTGGACTTGCTGGGACACGCCTCTTCCTCCCAACTCCCAAATATAAAGTGGCTTACCCTTAATTCTCTACCAGGTGAGTGGTGATAATATATGCAGTGCAGGCTAGATTTTAGAAGATGTCAGCCTGTTCTATCGCATATATTTGATTGTCTTCCTCATAAGAGAGCGGAGGAGTTTATTTCTGGCAGACAATCCTACTGGATTTAAGGTAGATGCCTACAATCCCACCACTCTGGGAGGCCAAGGCAGGAGGAGCACTTGAGGCCAGGAGTTCGAGACCAGCCTGGGCACCATAGTGAGACTCCATATCTACAAAAGTAAAAAAATTAGCGGGTCATGGAGGTATGTGCCTGTAGTCCCAGCTACTCAAGAGGCTGAGGCAGGAGGATCACTTAAGTCCAGGAGTTCGAGGCTGCAGTGAGCTATGATTGTGCCACTGCACTCCAGCCTGGGGACAGACAGTGAGACCCTGTCTCTAAAAAAATAAAATAAAATGAAACAAAGTTGGAGTGGTTAGAGAGCCTTCTCCATCCATCTCAAAATGGATACACTGAGGAAACAATGACCAGTTAAAGACTTTAGCTAATGGCAAAATGGCTCAGAGTCCTAAAAAAAAATGTAGAAAGTGACAGGTGAGTTCCCATCAAGGCACCCAAGAGAGGCTGTGGGGTTGGTGGGGGTGTGGGTTAAGCCAAGAAGGTGCTCCACTTTTTTAGCCACCACATGTGTCAAATAGTGGAATCTTTCAGCTTTCACATGTCATTTGTGGACTTAATAGCTATTGCATGCAATATCCTCTTAATTGACTTCTCCTTAGACAAATAATAAAATAAATCATCTCCCTTTCTACAGAAAAATTAGGGACTCATTTGCCTCAAAAATAATTTCCCTTATAAGCTTTGGTTATGATAAAAAATAAAGAAAAGTAAAAAAAAAAAGAAAAAAAGAAAAACAAACAAATTTGTCTTCTTTGAGGTAGTAATAGTTAAACAAGTCTTTCAAAGTCTCCTCTTTTTGATGACTATTTCTAGAAGTAAAAGCCAGAAAAGCCAGAATAATTAGGTCAAGTCACATCCAGCCCAGTGCCATCTGTGTGTCCAATGTGGGATGATCTGGGTGGCAGTTAAGCTACTTACGAAACTACTATCCACTGGGCAGTGAAGAAGGAAGAAGTGACTAAGGATGCCGGGCTAAGGAAAAGCTGTCCTTATTTGGGTTCAGTTTACAGCAGTTCGTGCTTTTGCAAAGTTAAGGATACCCAGGTGCTTAAGGCATTAGACCTACAACCTGGTGCAGAGGCCCCTTCTGTGCTAGTTAAGGCTTTGGAGTCGCAGACCTGGGTTCAAATCCTAATTCTGTCACTTACTGGCTGCATGACCTTAAATGACTTAACCTCTTTAAGCAGCAAATTCCTCACCTTTAAAAAGGAAGAATAATAAAACATTCCTCGTAGGGTTGTGAAGACT
Source organism: Lepilemur ruficaudatus (assembly GCA_963574885.1). Lineage (NCBI taxonomy): Eukaryota > Metazoa > Chordata > Mammalia > Primates > Lepilemuridae > Lepilemur > Lepilemur ruficaudatus. The sequence goes on along the minus strand of CAUYRT010058654.1, from coordinate 18,231 downwards.
AGCACAAAATGCCAGGTGCAGAGTGAAGGCTTAGTGGCAAATAACTATTGGACAGTAAATGAAATGAAGAGGATTTGCTAATAAACAAGACTTTTACAACTAATCCCACCTCCAATTATGATTTGGGAGCTCAGTGTATCATCCTTCACCCTGGAACTCTGTTCAGCAATGATGCCATCTGCTTGTTTGCTTGCTGTAATAATCTAAGACTAAGACAAGAAAGAAAGAGAGAAAAAGAGAAAGAGAAAGAAAGAGAGAGAGAGGAAGGAAGGAAGGAAGGAAGGAAAGAAGGAAGGGAGGGAGGTCCTGCTGAAGGGAAAATAATAAGGACCAAGTAGAGAAATTTAGAGTAAAAATTTACTCTGTAATAAGAACCCTCTGCATTCCAGCAGAGACCTCTATCTTGGGTGTGTGAGGTCTGATAGTGTATATGGATTGTAAAACCTTTTTTTGGCTTTGGACATTCTTAGGTATAAAGAAGTGGCAAAGAAGGGAAGTTCCAGAACTGGAGCTTCCAGTTCTTATAGCCAAATGATAAAACAAATCTGATGAGTGCACAGAATTAGCCTAGCACCACTTTCTCTCTCATGTTATATATCATACAATAAACAAAAAAAATTGTGTCACATAAAATAAGGCAAGAGACAGTTTGCCTTGCCAAATTGATGAAGAGCCTCTCACCAGAGAGTTGGTTCCCCATCTGTGGCCCCTTCCATATATATAAGGCAGTAGTTTTACTTTTAGTATTCATTGACTTTCAGATATATAAGAACAAAGTGAGAGTATAAATTTAGAAACAACTTTAAATGAATTTGTGGTTTATTAATTAATGACAAAGACACACATTTGCACAGAGCACCTTTATATGCCAGTACTATTATTATTCCATTTACAGGAAGTGTTGGATGCACAGAAAGCATCACTGACCCTTTGCAACAACTTGGTGTCCCTGAGGGAGTATTCTGCCACCAACTAGGAACCACTGACTTAGAGCAGAGACATGACTATGAAAGCACAAAGGGATGCTCAACACATCCTTCAAGTGTTTTCTGTAACATAAGCAAGGTGAGATAAAAATACTTCTCCCTGAACATATGAGCACATGACGTTAGTTTCAACTTGGAATTAGTTTCATTTCTTTGTGCTTGGAAATTCCACCCATGTTACAGTTTTCTAGCTCTCTACAAAACCAGAAATTTTGCCAATTAAATATTTGTTGAATGACAGTGATCTTGCTTATAACCTCAGTGGTGTCTATCCCTTAAATTAACCACATTCATTATGTTGTCTTTGAGATATTTTGATAGTTTCCAGATGCAGATACACCTTATATGAATAGAACGGGGAAAAAATCTGAAGGCACTCAAAATAGAACCAGAACTGTATGTAGCTACCGCATGTGTTTTAAATATATTACCCATATAATTAAGAATACAGTATTATAAACCAGCTCTATAAATCTTATAATAAAAACAGTAACACACCAACTCTTCTTAGCCACAAAGAGGCCCTGAATAATACTATAGATTCCACGATGATATGGTCTTGGGATCAACTTAATATTCCATAGGAAGAATGTTAGCTGGCTGAAATAAATAGCAGCACATCCCTTTCTAGGCATACTTAAAATGAAGGGGAAAAAATTTCCTTTCATACAGACAAAAATTATTTTGGAAATTCTTAAAGATACACAAAAGTAGAGATAATAGTATAATAAATTCTCTCCTCCCAGTTTCAGTATATGACATCCTATTTCATCTATATTTTTCATTTTCTACCTCTACCAAAAAGAAAAAAAGAAAAGTTGGATTATTTTACCACCAGATATCATTTCAGTGCAAATATTTCACTATATATAAGACATATGGACCCTTTTTAAAAATTGCATGACCCACTAATACTCAAACCAGTAACAATAATTCCTTAACAGTCTCTGCGGTTATGTAGTGTCAGTGCAAATTTCCCCAAATGTTCCGTATTTATTTATTTATTATCAACTATATCTTCAACTTTTAAAGACAGTAGCTGTTTTTAACGTACTCACATAGGTGAAATCCCCTTGCAGTTTCTCTTAGAAATATTTCTTTAAGTAAGTGCTTAGTCAGGGGGCATTTTACCAACAATCATTCTAGGTCTTTACTGAGATGGGCCCAAGCACTGCACAACAGTAGAAACAGACTCCGTTAAGACTTTTTTTCACTATCTCTTACAGTAGGGTAGTACCTTACAGTGCAAAGAGCTGGGAGTCAGAAAACCTTGATTTTGATCTTAATTTTGTCATTATATAAGCCATTGTATAATCTTGGGCAAATCCCTCTTCTTCGTATCTCAGTTTCCAGGGCTGTAAGATTAGTGGGTTAGCCTATGCTAAGCAATTTAGCAATTGCTAAATTTCTTTCTGGCTCTTAAGATTCAACATGCTTGGTTTTATGTTGAATTCATTTCAAAGATTGTATCTATCTACATGACGTTGTTTGCAAAGATGAGAGCCCATCTATTGTAGAAGAGAGCAGGTCTTATGAAATTGTAAGATCAGTCAAACCCTGACTCTAGTTCCCTTGGGTAAGTCGTTAATCTTTCTAAGCCTTAATGTCACACTATATTACAATTATTTATCTTACATATCATCTCTCCTACAAGACTTGAACTTCTATAGAGTGGGGCTTTCTTATTTGTCTTTCTATCATTGAAGTCCAGTGCTGTGTCTGGAGCCTGGTAGGTATTAGATATATGTCTGTTACATAAATGAATGGGTGGGTATGCAATCCCACCCATGGCTGTTCCATCTACCTTACAGGATTATTGTATGGTGTCATGAGCTAATGTATGTAAAATCCACATTTTATATTACATATTTTAAAACATAAAAATGTTACTATTGTATTTGAAACATTCCAAGTAGAATATTTTATTTGCTTATAAAAATCCAGCCTTGCTTCTAACCTTTAGTAAGGGATGAGTGATAGGTATTTTTTCTTTCCTATGCCCAATTTAATCTCTTTGGAAAATTTTATATGTCTTTCTTTCTTTTTCATTAGAGTACACTTCTATGCACTCACCACCACATTTGATTTTTCTATAACGATGTTTTGGGGGAATTTTTGGAAGTAATTGTTGAGTAGCTTAGTGCCAATCTAATTTAAATAAGGTATTTTTATTAACTTCTACAAATCAAAATAATGCAGGAGGCAGTGTAACATCAATCACGTATATCAGATACATGAATTTTCTGACTTACTAAATGTTCCTGGGAACCAGTTCCCTAAAGATGACCCTGGTTCAGTTGGTTCAGTTTCTACTATAGCCAAATTCAAACAGTTCTGCCTTTAAATAGTTCCTCAAATGGTCTCTCTCTCTTTTTTGTAACTAAATTTAGTTTATCATTTAATTAATCCTAATTATACCATTTTGAAACGTGAACATTTCCCTTAACTGTGTTCAAATCTGGCACAACCCCTACAGCAGAAGTTCCTGAAAGGAATACTAGCTCTCTAGGCAATAATCTTCACAAAAAACCAGTGACTAGACAAATATATTAAGGAAAGTTTGCATATTATAACTTCTTGGTGATTCACAAGCACCTTAGCACACTGAAGATTTTGAAAAGCCTTGCTAGAAAGCTGTTGTATTTATTTGTTGTATAACAAATAAACTTGGTTTAACTTGTTTAACTCAGCATTTTTCAAACTTATTTCATGGACCACTAAGAAAGACATTGTCAATTAAACTATGACTCAATGCTAGGATACCATCAAATATAAGACATTGGAGATGTTAAAATTCAAAACTACGTGCATCTGGGGAACAGATACATGGTATATGACCAAGAACCCTTTCTCCCCACCCCATATAACCTGTGGACATACTGAGGATTTAGTTCTTTGGAACAACACTCTGGAAAATTATGCTCTGGTTTACAGCTTTCACAATTATTTCAGAGGAAAAGAGTAGAAGGTTACTTTTTCCCATTAAGAAGTAAAAGAACTAAAATTTTTGAATTTAAAAAGAAAAAGAAATATTGGTCACTCATTTATGGTGTGAAATAAATCAACCTCATCCAGTTAAAAAGTAATTTCCAGGTACACATCTGAGTGTAACTGTCCAGCTGTCCTCAATAAGCATGTAAATCTCCTTAAATTAAGATGGCATGTAATTAATCATGCAGCTGGTTGGCAGGCTTCTCCATGCAGGTAGTTTACTTTCACTTGAAATAACCCCTTTGCATCTGAAGATCCCCACACCCTAAAAGGGACTCAACTTCCAAACACCCCCATTAAAATCTCTAGCTTTACAAGCAATAGGCTTGGGCATAAAGCGTAACTCTACAGTGAGTCAGAGGAACTATGTGAGTGCTGGGAGGAAGGCTGGAAGCTTACTAAGTTCTCTTGCAGGGAATGGGTGCGGCAGATAGCTTGGGCTCTCCGGGTTCCCTTTGCATGAGTGCTGTGGCTTGGCTCCAGCCTCTGGGTTTACATCCTGCTGTCTCCAATCCTACTCCCAGGCAGCTGTCCCTCAGAGGGTGTGCACATGACTTCAGGGACATCGGGTACCATCCCAGGCTGGCCCAAGTTCCCCGTCTTGCCCTATACTCCGGGTTTAGCCCTACTGAAGCTTCTGGATGTGTGAACTGCGTGAATCCAACTTCCAAAGGCGCACCTAGGGTTTTTACAGGCTCTCGGAGCTGGCAGGACCGGCCAGCGCCTCGAGCTGTCCTTCGGGGCCAGGAACAAACAGCTGATGACCCCGGGGTCACCTTCACATTCGCCTCTGCCCCACGCCTCGCAGCCCCCGCCGCCTACACCCGTCCACACCGCCGGCCTGTTTCCTGGCTGGGGCCTGCCTCTCGAGTGGGGCGCGGAGGGCGGCTGCCTCGGGCGGCTCGGGAAAAACAACTTGTGCGAGCTGGGCCGCGCTTCCCGGAGCCTGCATCCGCCTCCGAGATGCTGGCCGACTGAGGAGGGCCTCGCGCGGCCCTCTCCTTATTTATCCTCCCAGCACAGTTTCCATGGCTCCGCCGCCATCCTCCCGCCCCTTCCTCGCGCGGAGCCCAGCAGCGGTCGCCCGCCCCGCCGGAGGGGCACTGCGCGTCCTTTCCAAGCCTCGGGACGCGTGCGTGCGCCTCCCAACTCCTACCCCACGGGCAGCCGTGCCACTTCCCCAGCTCAGCCGCCCGCCCCACCACTGGCCCGCACCCCCGGTCTGTCCCCCGAGGCGCCGCGCGGCCCCCGGCCCGGCCCGGTGGCGCGGGGGAGGGGCGCGCGGCGCAGGCAAAGTTGCTGAGTTGCTCTGCACGCTCAGAAGTTGCAGCTGCGACGGCAGCTTCCCGCCCCGTTCCTGGACTCGGCGGCTCGGAACGCACACCCACCCGTCACCACCCGCTACCTGCCCTCGCCCCTGCGGCCCCGGCCCGGACTCGGCAGCATCCCCGCCCCGCGCCCGCGAGGAGCCCAGGTTTCCAGCGGAGTCGGGCTGGGGGCGGACGCACCCCACCTCCCCGCTCTGCCTCGGGGGAGGGGGTGATGGGGGGCTGGGATCCCCTCCACGCAGTAGCCCCTCGGCCGCGGCGCTTCTGCACTTTGCGAAGCGGAACAGCTGTGCAGGCGTCTCCCTCCGGCCCCTGCGCCCTCCCGGGTACAGCGGGGTTGGCCGAACGGGAACCGGCCAGTGTTCCCATTCCCTCCCGCAGGGGGCTTCGCCCGGGCGGGGGGGCGGCGGGAGCGGCAAGGCTCGGGACTGAGGTCGCCAACAGGTGGTCGCGAGTCCATATGATCACCGAAGGAGCGCGCAGGGGAAGCCGGGGGTGGGGGAGGGACGGGCTCCCTCGGGGTCCCCCGCAGTGCCCGACGCTGGGTGCACCCCGCCCGCGGCGGCCAAGGGAGTGCTCGCGGGTGGCTCCTCCGAGCGCTGGCGCCCTCGCGGCCTGCCTAGGAGGAGGAGGAAGAAGAGGGGGAGGGAGGGGATGCGAAAGTGGGTCAGGAATGTAACTGGATGCTGCACACCCCCCACGCACACATCCCCCCCCCCGTGGCCGACGGAGGCAGCCGCTCCAGCCTTGGAAAGCGAGTCATTCGCTGTTATGGTTCCCCAGCATTATCGGTGGACGGTTACCAGGGGATCCCAAGGGATGTGTTTCCCTGTGACCCTTTGGGAAGAAAAACTTAGTTGCCTCAGTAACCGAGTTTGGCTTGGATGCAATGATGCAGTGAATGTTCTAGGTGAGCCTGGCCTTGGAGGAGGCTGCAGTTGCACTAGGGGGTGGATTAACTTTTCTTATTACTAAACCAAGACGTGAAAGGAAAGCTGGGGAGGAGGTGGAATTTTGCTCTGTTTTGTGTTTGTTTTTTACTATTTCAGAGAACATAAATTAAACGTTTTTTGCGTTAGAATTTGAGTCTTCCAAATGGAGGCCCGGGCTGCCATAAATTTACCAAAGTTCTCAGCAGTTGCTGACTTAGTTGATACAAAGATTTGAAGTTGATACCCTAGAGTTGGAAGGAGCAGGGACAGTGACAGTTTTGTATTTGAGGAAGGCCTGAGAAACAAACATGAAAAGCCCTTTATTAAAAGGAGAAGAAGAAAAAAGCCCAGCCCTCCTCAAAGCAGGAGGGCAGGCCAGTTCCCTCATGAACACAGTGGCATATCACACCCCAAGCACATGATTAGCAAAGGGAGAAATGGAGATTTAAAAGGGATGGGCTTTGGGTTTGAATCTGCTGTTGAGACAAGCAGAGTCAAGAAAAGATAGGTATAAAAGATGAGACTGCAAAAGAGAAGCTTAGCATTGTTGAGTTTGTAGTCCAAACTCTTCTTGAGCACCCTTCCTGGTTTCTGTCCCATTTTCTTTCCATCTGGTTTTGCCCGGTGGACCTTAGTCGCAAGGGGCTGCTGAACCAAGGCCCAAAGAGCAGTGAAGCTGCAAACCCAGAAGAAATGTGCTACTTCAGGAGTTTCTATTCAGAAGCAAAAAGGGGTGTGTGATCCTCAAAGTGATCTTAAGAGTTATCTGAAAAGCTGACTTAGGAATCAATGTAAATTTCTGTTTCCAAGGCACCCTAGATAAAGAAACATACATTGAGATGTATTTACTTTAAAGAATATACAGTATATTCCTAGGAGACAAAAACTGATTAATTGAATTTTTGTAAATTGAATCATATTCTAAATAAAAGTGGAGGTTATTTTGTTGTGAAAACTCTTATGGGGATCCAATCATCTCCAGTTTAGTGAATGAATGAATTAAATTTTGGTAACTAGGTGACCTTTGCTGAGTTGTCTTACTAGTAGAATGGGAATAGTAATAATAGTTGGCCTTTTGGAAAGTAGCTTGGACTTTTTACATTACTTTTTAGATAGAGGATCTTTAACTGGTAAAAGATGTTAATTTTACTATGGTATTTGCTTAAACTGTGCAACAGCTATAGTTGGAAAATGACAAATTTTATATGTTGAGTAGTCTTGCATTCTGAATGAAAATGACAGAGTTATACAAAAGTTTCTGGAAACTTGAAAAAAATTAACACATTCATGGTCTTAGATCTTGTCATCCTATTAAAGAGCATGATTTCCTTCTATGGAAAAAAATAATTAGACTTTAAAATCTGGTTCAAACTATAATTATTACTATACAAATGAATTGAAAATTTAAGTATTAATAAAATGAAGTAGCAAAGTCCCATTCTTTGTCCCTACTCTGAAATTTTATCACTGAATTCATGAAATACATATATATAGAGTGATCTGCATTTAAGTTATAAATCAGATTTATAAAGCAAATCAAATTAAGGAATGAACATCTGTTAAGAAAGAATTAACAGATTTCTTAATATTTTGAAGTGTTATGGTAAATTTAAAACATTTGAGATATATATACATTTGAGGGGGCACTTTTCAAGATATCGTCTGTATAACAGGTTTTTACGTAGATTACTGTGGACAATGCATTTGGAACCATTACTCACATCCTCCAAATATTTCTTAAATGAATGTATGTTTTAAACATCCAAGCCACCTACTCTGTATATAGAACTGTGTTTAGCACTGTGGGAATTAAGAGAGAAACAAATGAATGTTCCTAAAAGAGTGATGTCTAATCTGGCCTAGCTGGGTGAAACAGCTAGATGACAAATACAAGAAGTTTAAATGTTCAACAGTTAAATAAATACCAGTAACAAGATATGTGCATAAGAAGAGATGATGGATTCATACACGAAAGTTACAATGAGTTGAGAAGTAGAATAATGAGATTTTTTAAAATTTGTTTTTCTGTTCTCTAAAATGTTAGCAATGAAACTGTATTATTGCTTTGTATAAAAATAAAAGATTTGCTCTTTTTAGGGAGCTATTGCCAGTCAGCCAGTGTATGAAGGACTGTCCATGAGGGATCAGACAAAAAGTGCCACAGGAACCTCCAGAGGGGCAGGGAGCAAAGTGGGCTGGGTGGAGAGGACTCTGTGAGAGTGCTAGGAGCCAAATTCAGCTTTGTCAGAAATAAAATGCAGAGGGTACCAGCGAAGGGAAGGGGGAAAGGCCTGGATTTTGCAAGACACTGGGTGTGTTCTGGGAGGGTGGCTGTCAGGTATCAGGCATCAGGAAATGCTTCAAAAGGGAGGTGGTAAGACTTGAACTTAGGCCTTAAAGGATGTACATGATTTTTATACCAAGAGAGGGAAAGGCCTTCCTGGTAGTATAAGCCTAGCAAGATAAGCCAAGAGGCAGGAAGTTGCAGGGCACCTTTGGGGAATTTGAATAGGCCAGCTTTGCTAGAAGAGATGGATCAAGTATAAGATTTGTCATTTGAATGATAGAGTAGGGCCAGACCAATTAGGGATTGTGAATGCTTGGCCAAGCTTGGTGTTAGGACTTTATCTGCAGCTAATGGGAAAGTTTGAGGATTTTGAGTAGTGGTAATACATGGTCAGAGTCGGATTTGGGGACCATGAGTGTCTACTACAGGGATCCAAGGGAACCTGCACAAGGATTGTGTCAATGGGAATTAGTCCCAAGGTAATGCTTTGTGAGTTGCTATGAAAGAAAAATTGGTAACATTTTATAGTGTTTGGATGTGGAGGGTAGGAGACTTGAAGAATCTAAGATGACCAAGGATTTAAATGTAGATGCTTTGAGAGGTGGAACTTTCATCAGAGATGGAAACAGAAAACCAAGATTCAAGGTAGGTTGAAGGGTTGATTTGAATTTGAGGCCACGATGAGCAGGTGGGTGTAGGTGATTTAGGGCAATGGAGGGGTCAGTCATGGCTGAAGGTAGAGATGTGAGTCATCTATATAGAGGTGATTGTCCAGGTCACTCACAGGTGCAAATGAGCTCCTAAATTTGAACTTGGTGGCAAGGGACCACTTTAGGGAGCATTCACAATTAGCATTTGCCTCAAAATATAATTTTGCAAATTCTCCTTCCTCATAAAACACAAGTTAGTCATTCCTGGGGCTTTGGTTAGAGCCAATATGCTGACTCAGCACTGTTCTAACGGAAATGCTTTAACCCAGTGAGTGGCTCCCTAACCTGGCTCATCAGATTAAGGGGCCCCACCCCATTGGCACTGCAAAACAATCCCCTGGGCCAGCAGTCCATATTTGTAATAAGGCTTATAAGCCACTCTGGTATGGATCATTTTGCGGAACCAATTCCTTAGCTGCTTTATTATATAAAGCCTAAGACCTCCCCCTGAGGCCTCCTGTGTCTCTCTTAGGGACAGCAAGAGAGTTCCAACTTTTCATGTGTTTGTTTCAACCTGTTCTTTTGCTTTAGTATCTGATGGACAGTCTTTGATAGGCAGTGCTTGAAGTTGTTTTTATCCAAATGACCTGCTGCTTTCCAAATTTAGCACTGGTATGGAAGATTGGAGGGATGTGTCAGAAGTCCTCTGCCCTGCTAGGCTGGAAGGAGATTTGGGGTGAAGAGCTATGCATGGTGGGGAGTGACTCAAACCTTGTACATTGAAGCATGTTGGAATGATGCAATACCCAGGCTCTGGGCAGACCCCTTCCTGTACCTTTGGATTCCCTGGCCCGGGGTGTGGATTTGGCAGGGTTCTCAGGAGCAGACAGGCTTGATCCTCTTCCAGGGAGCCCCGTAGTCAGGGGTAAGGCAAGGCAAGTGACAGGGTCTAAACCCACAGGTCTTCTAGTTTAGAGCTAGGTCATCAGGAATTTGGCAATAGATTTCTAAAAGGGGGTGACTATTAATACCTTTCTCAAGCAATTACTATGTGGGTATCTATTTTCTTATTATCAGAAAACAGATGCCTGTCCCATTGAGCAGTAGTTTTATTACACATACATGTCCTTGCAGCCAACTTTGAGTTGGTCTGATGTTGATGATCTGGCTACAAATTATCGTTTGTTCTTCCTTTTCCCTTTTTGTTTATAAGCTATAAAGAGACAAATTCACATATCCACATTATTACATGCCTGGCAGATGAGCCGGCAGAAACTGTTTGAAACTGAGGGTGGAGGTTGTCAGGGCAGCATCTTCACCGGTTACCACTCACCTCCTCTACCGTCTACACACACAGAATTTAAACTATCTGTTGTTCTCAGTCTCTAGCTATTGAAGCCAAGGGTGGGTTATTTTGTCATTGAACCTTCCCCCCACCACCACCGCCAAAGAAGAGTGGAAGATTTAGGTGTTTTTTTTTTAATTTTGGGAAAATATATATATATAACATAAAATTTACCATCTTAACCATTTTTAAGTGAACAGTTAAGTGTTATATGTGTTCACCTTGTTGTGCTATAGAATCTAGGTTTTCAAAATTCATTTAGATATAAGATAATATTCTAAAAATGTCAAAAAATGAAACCCAGGTTATACAAAAAACTGTAAGTGAAAGAATGGTTTTAAGTGCAAACACTTACACCTTCATGTTCTTTCCAAAGAGAAGGCACATAGATGGCTTTTCTTTTAGGACAGGCTTGCCTGAGTATACCCTTTCACGGTAACTAATTGTGAAGTTAATCAGGTCAGAGGAAAAGGCAATTTTGGGCTTGAGTTGTCTCCAAGAAGCCAGAAATAGTGCTAGCATCTTGATACAGATTCTCAAGTTTTCTTGAAGCTGCGGTCGTACAATGAGAGAAGACAATCAAATGTGAATTCATAGAATTTAATTTACACAGCTTCCTAGAGTTTCCAGAGTTTGTTTTTCTATACTCTGTGAAAATATTGTCTTGACACACACTGAAAAGTAGGTGATATTTGCGCTGTTATCCTAGTTTTCCTAATGAAATATTTATTACTATATATGAAAATATCAGCATCAACAGCCAAAAAAAAATCTAAATGAACAGGAACCTTGAAATCTATTATCAGGTAAATGGCCACATGGTTAAAAAAAACTATTTTTAAGGTTAAATAAATCTCAAGATTCACAAGAAAGATTAGAACATTATTGCTGCTCACCAAAGTTCTTAGTCAACCCAAATGTGTTAACAGTACACTTTTTTTTAACATTAGAAAATTTATTTTCACAACCACTTCTTGTTTGCACTCACTTATTCATAATACCCACAAAACAGGTTTGAAGGCAGTCAGTCCAACAGGATGTCAGCTGCAGTTCCAGAGAAGGTATAGGGTTAGGTTTTACCGAAGGAGAAATGCCTTCACGTGTCTCTTGCGGCTTTGGAAATTTATAGCTTATTTAACAACCCTCCATTTAAATAATGCTGCTGGATTTGAGAAAACTTATAAATAATTCTGAGTTTATCTTATTCAAAACTACTTTAGTAAACTTTTGCTTATCAGTCTTAAAAAGATATGTTAAAACCAGTTTGGCAACTTTTTTAATATAGCATGCTAGAAGGCCTTGAGAAAAGAGTTTTGAAACAATATCAGCACTGGAACTGACACGGAACGCTTTGAAACAAGAATATTCATGATACACATTTCTGTGTGTTTGGAGGACTCATCTTTTAAAAGCCAAGATTTTGTGATAAGACTTAATTACCAGTGGAAGATTTCCTGATGGTAGATCCATACCAGGCATAGGCAATTTAGGGCTTTGCCAAGACCTCTGGAGACCATTCATTCTGTTTGGACACCTGCATATTCACCGTCTTGCCCCCTCCCATGTATTTTACCGGAATCTGTTTAGAAGCAGTCTTTACACAGATATTCGAATACTTTATACTGTAATAGTATGGAAGTACAGTATTTCAGATGAGAGCTCTCTCTGAAGGATTAATTTGGGAGTCACAGTTATTTTTAATAACATACAGTCACTCTAGCAATTTGAAGGGTGTGAATCAACTATTTCATGTTGCAGTTCTAGAGTGTGTTTGTCCCTCCCATTGCAGTGCAGTTGGGAGTTTCAACGGGATTGCCAAGGGAAAGGGGCAGTTAATTCATATGGCTGCATTGCAAATCTGTGGAAAAGGCAAGTTGAGATGTCCCTGAGAGTCTAGCATATTTTAGTTTTAACTTTTATTTTAAAACTGAGTTCTTACATTTCACTGGAAAAATACTCCAGCTTTTAAAAACCAAACAATCCAACAATCCAAGAAACCTATTTTTATGGTGATACTCTGTGATGGTAAACTTAGGAAATTTAGGTACCGCAGACTAGGACAGAAATGTATTGTTCTGTCGCTGCACCCCTTGCTTTGTCATGGCTGTGTTTAACAGGACTTTCTGCCTCCTGAAATGTCACCTTAGCCCTCAAACTCATGTCTGTTCTACTGTTGATTACCTTGGTCCTCAGCCAGCCTCATATTCGAGGCTTTCAGCACAGGCAGTATAGGTGCTTCTTGATGTTGAGCTGTTAATCTTTTTATTATTTCCTGTCACTTTCCCCTGTGATTGATGCTCTTGAACCAGAGGAGGGAAAAGTGATGAAAATGCCTTTGAAAACAGCTTTGAGAAGGAGTATTTTAAGTTGGACTTGGGTCTAACCTGAGCCCATAAAACGATTGAAAAAGCACACGGGATGTTTTGTAAGGCACCACATGGGCCCTGGCAGTGCGGGAGCGAGTGTGCTGACCAATGCTTGGTGGTAGAAGTGAAGAGGGCTTTCCTGGTATTTTTGCAATGATTCAGGTGACTCAGATCTCCAGGTCTGTAGTGTGAGGGCTGCAAGACCTTCCAGATGGTCTGTATTTAATTCTATGGAAATGTTACAGAAAGGGGCCTTCTTTAGTTTAGAATTAAAAATAAAATTCTTGTTGAGTTAGTTGTAGGTGTTACCAAAGCTCAGACACTGATAGCTCCCAATATTCCCTCTCCCCCGCATCCAATTCATTAATTCTTGGTTCCCTGTAGCATGCAGGGTGACCCAATGGGATGTGAGAAGAAAATATTAGCGCCTCTATTTGTATTTTCATCTTGTCCTTTTTGTTTTTAAACTATTTTATTGTGGCAAAATATATGTAACATAAAATTGCCATTGTCACCATTTCTATGTATACAATTCAATGGTATTAATTACTTTCACAATGTTGCAAAACTATCACCTCTATTTCCAAAATTTTTCATCATCCCAAACAGAAACCCCATACCCATTAAGCAGTAACTCCTCACTCCTCTGGTCCCTGGTAGCCTCTAATATACTTTCTGCCTCTCATGCTCATTCTAGATATTTCATAAGTAAAACCATAATATTTATCCTTTTAGATTTGGTATATTTCATTTAGTATAATGTTTCCAAGGTTCATCGATGTTGTGGCATGTGCCAGAATTTCCTTCCTTCTTAAGGCTAAATAATATTCTGTTGTTTGTATTACTACTTTTTGTTTATCCATTGATGCGTTGATGGACATTTGGGTCGCTTCTACTTTTTGGCAATTGCGAGCAATGCTGTTATGAATGTGAGTATACAGATATCTCTTCAAGACCCTACTTTCAATTCTTTTGGGTGTATACCCAGAGGTGGGATTGCTGGATCATACAGTGATTCTATGTTTAATTTTTTAGGAATCTCCATACTATTATCCATAGTGGCTGCACCATTTTACATTCCCATCAGCAATGTATGAGGGTTCCAATTTCTCTACATCTTTGCCAACACTTGTTATTTTCCTTTTTTTTTTTTTAATTCTAGCCATCCTAGTGGTTGTGATGTGGTATCTCATTTTTTTTTTTTTTATTGTGAAGGTACATCCTCAGTCTTTCGAACACATGTTTTGGCTTGTGATTATCTTTCAAATGGTTTTTAGAGCAATTTTTTTTAAACCATGGATAAGTGAAAAATTTTGTGTTATTTTCGAATACGAATTCCATCATGGAACCAATGAAGTGCAGACAGCTCAAAATATCAATGTAGTGTTTGGGAAGGATATGGTAATGAACACACAGTACATTGATGGTTTGAGGAGTTCCATTCTGGTAATTTTAATCTTGAAAATGAGCCACATGGGTGACTGAGACCAAGGTGGATAATGGTGAGCTGAAAGCTGTAGTGGAAGAGAATCCATCTCATCCCACGTGAGAATTAGCAGCAAGCTTTTGTCAGATTTTAGTCTGAAATGTCGGTTCTTAGTGCGCTCAGGGCTGAAGAATGGCCAGACACACCAAAGTAAGGCAAGCATGAAAATGAGGTTTATTGGCCAGGCGTGGTGGCTCATGCTTGTAATCCTAGCGCACTGGGAGGCTGAGGTGGGAGGATCACTTGAGGTCGGGAGTTTGAGACCAACCTGAGCAAGAGCAAGACCCTATCTCTACAAAGAAAAAAATAGAAAGAAATTAGCCAGACAACTAAAAATAGAAAAAAATTAGCCAGGTATGGTGGCACATCCCTGTAGTCACAGCTACTCAGGAGGCTGAGGCAGGAGGATCACTTGAGCCCAGGGTTTGAGGTTGCCGTGAGCTAGGCTGACGCCATAGCACTCTAGCCTGGGCAACAGAGCAAGACTCTGTCTCAAAAAAAAAAAAAAAGAAAAAAAGAAAAAATAATGAGATTTATTGAGGAGAGATAGGTAGGATTATAGGGCAAGAGCAAGATATAGGTTTACAGAGCATGATACATACGCCACAGATGACAAACAGACTCATGTTGCAGCAAAGGGAGAGCAAAAGGAAGGGCACAAAAAGGGACTTGGTTATGGTCTGCATCTTGCTTTATAGTACCTGGGTTGGGACCTTCCTAGTGGCTCAGACATCACCATGAAGCCACTTTTTTTTTTTTAAATAATTTAAAGAGGTTTATTCTAAGCCAAATTTGAGGACCAGGACCTGGAGCCATGCTCAAGAAGTCTTGAGCAAGTGGACTCGGTGTGGTTGGGTTACACTTTGGTTTTATGCATTTTAGGGAGACAGGGGTTACAGGTAGTCATAAGTCAATACATACATTGGTTTGGCCTGAAAAGGTAGGCCATCTTGAAGCCTTATGGTGGTTTTGATTATCATTTTCCTGAAGACTGATGATGTCGAGCATCTTTTATGTGCTTACTGGCCAGTTGTATATCTTCTTTGGAGATATGTCTATTAAGTCCTTTGCATTATCCATTTTTTCATGTTTTATAATGTGTGATAACACTATATGATAATTTATAATTAATAAAAATATACATATGCTTTGGTATATGTACAATGTTTTCTAACGATAGGAGAATATACTTTTAAAAAGTTAAGAGACCATTATCATGGACCATAACAATGATTCATTTTATTCCTTAGAGACTCGTATTAGCAAGAAATTATCAATGAGAAGTCTTAAGCATTATCAGGGGAATCTTATTTGGTCAAATATGTGTATAGCAGAGCCTCCATATGAAATTAACCACAGGGTCCCAAGGCTATCTTTTATTATGCTTCTTTTTGGTACTTAAGAAAGTAAATCTCCATGGATGGGTTTCAACTTACGCTTGCCTTATGCTCAGTCCCATTTTTTGGTTAATCGTCACATTTCAGGGTGCTAGTGTATCTTCTTAAGAGATAGACGTGGTTTTTCATAGCATGTCACATATGAGAACCAGAAGGCAATATGAAATTTAAAGGAAGAGGCTTAACTCTAAAATAATAATAGTTATTAGAATGTCATTTATAAAACTCATTTGAACCTGTAATCCTAGCACTCTGGGAGGCCGAGGCGGGAGGATCACTGAAGGTCAGGAGTTTGAAACCAGCCTGAGCAAGAGCGAGACCCCATCTCTACTAAAAATAGAAAGAAATTAATTGGCCAATTAAAAATATATAGAAAAAAATAAGCTGGACATGGCGGTGCATGCCTATAGTCCCAGCTGCTTGGGAGGCTGAGGTAGAAGGATCACTTGAGCCCAGGAGTTTGAGGTTGCTGTGAGCTAGGCTGACGTCATGGCACTCTAGCCTGGATGACAGAGTGAGACTCTGTCTCAAAAAAATAAATAAATAAATAAATAAATAAATAAATAAATAAATAAATAAAATAAAACTCATTTGATTATAAAAGAAATTATATTTGGGGCCATGGAATAGCATATTTAATGATCCAGTAAGAGCATTTGAGGTCTTGGGGGTTGAATATTTAACAGCTTGATTTTCCCATTGTTGTCCTATTCTCTGAAAGTAAACTTTGTGAAGTTGCCCTAAAACACCAGCTTTTATCAAGGGCTTGACATCACCATCCTGGTACATCCTGGTGTGTTTCTTGGAAAGTGTCCACACTGGCAGGCGTTTTCCAAATAAAACATTTGTTTCAGTAAACGAGTGTTTTATCCCTCAGCCCAAGTGAAGAATTTTAAAACCAGTGTTTGTTTTGCCAGCAAACATTTTGTTTCAATCCTTGCAGCTAAACAAGTGGGTAAGATTTAAGTGGCCTCCTGGTAAAAACAAATGTAGAACCATTTTCAGAAAACTCCAGATGAGCAGAAATCTATTTGTTGATCCTACTCCCACTACTAGGTATTTGCCCAAAGGAAAAAAGCAAATTTTATAAAAAAGACACGTGCACCTGATTATTTATAGCAGCACAGTTCACAATTGTAAAGATGTAGAAAAACCCAAGTGCCCATCAATACATGGGTGGATTAATAAAATGTGGTATATGTATACCATAGAGTACTACTCAGCCATAAAAAATGGAACCAATACCTCCTGTATCAACCTGGATGGAGCTGGAGCCCATTTTTCTACGTGAAGTATCACAAGAATAGAAAAACACCACATGTACTCACCATTAAATTGGAACTAATTGAACAACACTTATGGGCACATATGAAAATAAAACTCATTGGAAAGGCAAGCAGGTGAGGGGGGGAGGTGTGGATGGGTAAATTCACACCTAACAGGTACAATGATCACTATCTGGGTGATGGGCACACGTATAACTTTGATTCAAACTGTACAAAAACAATTTATGTAACCCAAACATTTGTACCCCTGTAATACTCTGAAATAAAATTAAAAAAAAAAAAGGAAATCTATTTGCTGTCAGTGAGTTTAGACATTCAGAGAAATGATTTGTACTTTCTGTATAGGTTTGTACTTTTGTGCTTAGTTGCAGTCAGAGTGGAAAGTTGTAGGTTTGGGTAAGGGCCCTTTATTCTTTTTTAAGGCAAAAGATGAAGAAATAAAAAAGAATTTTTAAATAAAAAACATCATTGTATTGCTATATTTAAATTTTATAGTCTACCTTTAAAATCTGACTAAAACATCATCAGATATTTGCTGTGCTCTGAATTTCTTACCTCTTTTCTAGTTATTTTTAGGATAATTCTTCCAGTGTGTAATACAATCCAACATCCATGCTAATTATCAGCCTTCACCTTTTAAATTTTATAAAGATGGTAGTAAAATCAATTTTTAGTAAGCTGTTTTTGCTTTTATTTTTTTATTTAAAAAACTTTGTGTGTGTTTGTGTGTGTGGAAACAGGGTCTCACTGTATTGCCCAGGATGATGTTAAACTCCTGGCCTCAAGTGATCATCCTGCCTCAGCCTCCCGAAGTGCTGGAATTACAGGAGTAAGTGACGGTGCCCAGCCTGTTGTTGCTTTTATATCTGAATTTTTAAATTTGAAAGTTTGATTGTGGTGTGCTTTTCTTTTCTTTTTCTTTCTTTTTCTTTTTTTTTTTTGAGACAGAGTCTCACTCTGTTGCCTGGGCTAGAGTGCTGTGGCGTCAGCCTAGCTCACAGCAACCTCAAACTCCTGGGTTCAAGCGATCCTCCTGCCTCAGCCTCCTGAGTAGCTGGGACTACAGGCATGCACCACCATGCCCGGCT
The DNA here is from genome assembly GCA_963574885.1 of Lepilemur ruficaudatus. Classification (NCBI taxonomy): domain Eukaryota; kingdom Metazoa; phylum Chordata; class Mammalia; order Primates; family Lepilemuridae; genus Lepilemur; species Lepilemur ruficaudatus. Next base: position 89 of record CAUYRT010058654.1, on the reverse strand, counting down.
CATTTTTTCTATATATATTTAGTTGGCCAATTAATTTCTTTCTATTTTTAGTAGAGACAGGGTCTTGCTCTTGCTCAGGCTGGTTTCAA
>CAUYRT010058652.1:0-34770 GCA_963574885.1 Lepilemur ruficaudatus | reverse complement strand
TCTTTTTGTTTTTTTTGAGACAGAGTCTCACTGTGTTGCCCAGGCTAGAGTGCCGTGGCGTCAGCCTAGCTCACAGCAACCTCACACTCCTGGGCTCAAGCGATCCTCCTGCCTCAGCCTCCCGAGTAGCTGGGACTACAGACATTCGCCACCATGCCCGGCTAATTTTTTTTTCTATATATATTTAGTTGGCCAATTAATTTCTTTCTATTATTAGTAGAGACGGGGTCTCGCTCTTGCTCAGGCTGGTTTTCGAACTCCTGACCTTGAGTAATCCCCCCGCCTCGGCCTCCCAGAGTCTAGAATTACAGGCGTGAGCCACCGTGCCCTGCCCATTTATATTTTTTTAAAAAGCCACAAGGACATAATCTACTTCAGTTTAATTGAATAATGCACCTGTAAGAATTATCATGCATATTTATAAATATCTGATGCATTTTCTTATGGACTGAATGTTTTGTTCCTTCAAAATCATAGGTTGAAGCCATCATCCCCATGGAATGCTATTAGGGGTGGGGTCACTACTTTGGGAGGTAATTATGTTTAGATGAGGTCATGAGAGTGGGATTCCATGAGGGGATTAGTGTCCTTATAGGAAATGAGAAAATAGGACACCTGCTTCTCCCCTGCCCATGAGGGCACAGTGAGAAGGTGGCCGTCTGCAAATCAGGAAAAGAGCCCTCGCCAGACACCAAATCTACTTGATGCTTTGATCTTAAGCTTCCAGCCTTCAAAACTGTAAGAGATAAATTTCTACTTCTTTTTATAAGCCTCTCAGTCTGTGGCATTTTGTTATGGCAGCCCGAGCTGACTAAGATATGTATTATCAGAATTATATGTATTTCCCCATAGAACATGCTTTAAATCAATACACACTGTGATTAACAACATTTAATGGATGCTTGGTGACATTTATTTTTGTTTTGTTTTTTCTTATTCTATTTACGTATAGTTGGATTTGAATAAGTGAATCATTTTATGCAATACTGTGTTTTTCTACTCTACCTCAGCCCTGTGAAATTGGTGTGTGTACCAAAAAACTGAAAGCTTGAAGGCTATAGCTTTCACCATCCTTACTTGAGTTACGGTCTTGACTGTGGCTGATGTCAGGCAGCCACACCAGAGTGAGCGATGAAATCTGCCAGATGCCCTTGGCCAGGGGTTCTCTGACTTGAGTTTCCTACTTGGGGTTTTTATGGAGACACTCTGCTAACTGGCTTGGGTATTCCTCCTGCCTGGGTCACTTCTGGTTTTGAAATATCCATATTAATTTTTAAAGCTCTCAGAAATTCCATTAATTAACAACGGCGTGGTAATAAATCCACTTCTGCTTAACCTAGTTGGGAGACCTGCTATTGTAAAAGCTGACTGGTGGAAACATGGGCTTAATCATCCTAGCTTTAATTAACTGTCCGGCTACTGCACGTACTAGAGAGCGCTAGGATTTCTACAAGCCTGGGAATTCTCGGAACACCTCAACGACGCACGGTTAACCCTTTCCAAACTTGTCATTATTTGCAGTCCCAAATTCATTCTTCCTTGTACTGTATTTATTTTTATTTGCATCATTCACAAATCGGCTCTTAAAATTAAGAGACACATTGTTAAGTAAAATTTTGAAATGTTAGAATTGGCCCATCAAAAGGCATACTCATCTCAAAAACACTAATACAAGACAAGATGTTTGCTGTTTGCAAAACCTATTTTGTTGGATGTTCTCTCATTTTTTGAATTGAATTTTCAAGTAGATTACTCCTTGGGACTTTTGAGATCAAACCTCAAATGCCTCATTATACCTACACGTTATTTTAAGAGCTGTCACTTGGAACGTCTTGGGATACGCCCGCATTAAATGCCTTTGCATACTTTAGAGTAGCTTTCATTTCATATTTTTCCTCTTTGCTCCAGGCTAAGAATCTTCAAGTTCTTGCTAAAATTTCCCAGAGATTATACTTCCTAGTGCCTTATAATTCTGACCTTTTTTTCTGCAGGAATAACCGTGGTGTACCTTAGTATGCAGTGCTAAGTTCCATATAGTGCTAAGCTGTGTATGTTCACTGAGTCTTGGGACATGTGTGTGCTGCCTGTGAAAGCTGTCAACTGAAAACAACCATATTGGATCTGGCTTTCCAGCAATTGATAATATTTGCGATATTGATAATATCACAGCCAAGTGCAGTGGCTCACGCCTGTAATCCCAGCACTCTGGGAGGCCGAGGCCGGAGGATCGCTTGGGCTCATGAGTTCAAGACCAGCCTGAGCAAGAGCGAGACCCCACCTCTACTAAAAACAGAAAAAACTAGCCGGGCATGGTGGCGCACGCCTGCAGTCCCAGCTACTCGGGAGGCTGAGGCGGGAGGATCGCTTGGACTCAGGAGGCTGCAGTGAGCTATGATGATGCCACTGCACTCCAGCCTGGGCGACAGCGTGAGACTCTGTCCCAAAACAAATAAATAAATAAATAAATAAACTATTTCTCACACATGGGGAGGTTAGTTCCAATTCAAAAGTCTGGTATTTATAACTTGAATATCTAGCAAGGTAAGATGATTTTAAACAAGCAGCAAGCATCCATGCACTTATTATCATGTTGACATAATGACTTCTAACCCTGGAATATATTATCTTCCTGCCTTTTTTCTCCCCTTCTTTCTATAAATAGAGAGAAATCATTTATATATTTCAGTTCTTACATTGCATGTTACTTTATTTGTCTTCTGCTCATTTAACACTGTTCCTTTTATATATGTGTGTGTATATATATGTACATATATATAATATACTCATGGCAGAAAGTATCACAAGGGTACGTGAGGATAGGTTTACAAAAACCTGCAACAAGTATGTGGACACTTTTAAGAATTGTCATTCAATGTTGGAAGAAGACAAGTAGAACATGGTGACGATTTCTGTTCAAATTGAGAAATGAAGGAGTTCTTGGCCTCCAACAAGTCACGACAGGCAAGCGACATCTTTGGTAATTGTAAGGCACGGGGTGAGAATTGCCCTGTTAGAAGGTGACATGGTACGTCCTGGTGTTAGGTATCTAGAGAAGGCCTATTACTTTAACTGTCGCCATCTCAGCATAAGCATGGTTAGAATGCTTTAGCCATGGCCTTTCCTGGGGATTTCTGACACTGAGCAATGGTTTTTTTTTTTTTTTTTTTTTTTTTTTTTAATAATGCGGTAGATGAAGTATCCAGAACAAAGGGTCATAGGAGAGTGGTTGGGGAGTGTTCCCAGGAAGAGCACGCAGGGAAATAGAAAAATTTCCAGGTCACACGGTAATTCTACGTCATCTCATGGAGGGACCTTCAAACTATTTTCTACGGCAGTGGCACCCTGCCTGCCATTTCCATTCTCGTGGGCGATGTATGAAGGTTCCAACTTCTCCTATTTTTTTTTTTAATTGGGGGAAAACTACAAAGCATTCACAGTACCATGTTTACAGTCACAATTTGTAGTGAGCTGGTTTCCCAAAATATATTACCACTCAAGTTGACTTATCTAGTTACATTCAAAAACCTACTCTGTCAAAGTAGTCCATAGAGTACATACATAGTGCTCCAACTGTATCTACGTACAACCAACACTCCATTTTAAGTGTACAATTAAATGATCTTCAGTGAATTTACCGAGGTGTACAGTTAATCACATGAATCAGTTTTTGAGGAATTCCTTTCCCCTATTGAGACCCCTAATTCTGCTCCCCAACTACTTTTCAAGAACATCCCACCCCTCCACAGTGCCCCCCAATGTCACTCTGATGAAGTTTTATTATATTTTATTCAGATCACATTTTTGAATAATCTCTGCATATAGAATGATTTTTAAAAAATTTCTTTGTGGTTTTAATATATAACCAATAACAAATACTGTGTGGGACATTTAAAAATAATGTGTAGTATCTGTATTTAGGGTATAAAGTTTAATACATATTAATCAACACTATAAAATATGTGAAATATTTTTTACATCCACTATAATTTTATGCATGTTTAGGATTAAATTTTAGTTTTGATGCTAAATATTTGTACATATGCAGATTTCTAAACAGGATCTGTTAAATGAAAGAAGCAAGTTATTTGGGAATTTAAAGGTGAGAGTTTTTCTTTTTTAAATAAAACTAAAAAAATAGCAAACTTTTGAATAAGTTTATGAATTAAGTTCACTAATTTTAAAAATCAAGTTATAATTTAAGATTTTGTTTTTACTTTTTAACTCACCATCTGTTAAATTAATAAATGCTAGAGTTTAATTTTTGTTATTATACATTAATTTCTAAATCAACTTTCTTTGACATTTGTGCTTTTTCCATCTGTCAATATGGCCCTGAAATTTATTTTTATGTACTATATATACACACACATGCATTTATATCTGCATACAGATCTCTTTATCTTTCAAAACACATGTATGAATAGAAAACAAAAATCACTTAACAATATCACTACTTATACTCAATAGGAAGTAAAACTTAAAGACAAGCAAGAGAAAAAAGCAAAATTATACATAGCCTAAAAAAGGTAGTATATATTCTGAGATAGACTGCTTATTTATAATCTAGGCTCCAAAACTAAATATCTAGGCTTCCTCCTCTGAAAATGAATACAAAATTATTCTTTATATACAAAGTGTTTTGAAGATGAGAAAATGAATGCTACATGCTTAAAATAGTTCATGGTGAATATGATGTGTACTTTTTTTTATTACTCTCGCTATTACTATGTAAAGATTGATCAGCGGTCTTTCATTTTTGAGAGGAAAAACACTTTATGAAAATAAATTTAGCCATATAACTTTACATTTTTATTTATTTAATACTGTTACCTGATGTGTTTAATTTCAGTGCATAAGATAATGGAAAATTCAAAATTATTATTTCAATTTTAATGATTCTAAATATTTTTCTACAACCCCCAATTAATTTACCACTCTTGTTTATACTTTTATCATTTTGTTTTTAATATTCTGCAAGTTACATGGACTGTCAGATATACTTGGTCTAACAGAAGTCTCGAATGTTAACAGCCAACATTTAATGAGCACTTACTATACTCCAGACACTATGCTTAAGCACTAGCACTTTGAGGGGTGAAGTTATTTAGCTCTTTACTGCAACTTTTTGAAGAAATGTTACCCAAGTCAAATGCAGGTACTGGCAGTACCAGGAGTTAAACCCGGGCTGTCCAGCTTCAGCATCCACAGTCTTCATTACTGTCTGCGGCCGGACAACCAGGTGAGCTGCTCTAATCTGGACTTAAACAATGTATAGTATTTGCTTCCTAACAGTTGGGCTATTGGTCATTTAACATTGTTTCTATTACTGATGAGTGACAGATCCTCATTCCTCCAGCCAGCCAGGGATCGGTTCCAGCCTCCAGAGCATTGGGGATGAAAAAAGACACCAGGACTCAAGCTTACAGCATTTTGATTTATTGACTTCTCCCTTTCTAAACTGTTGGTAGACCGTGGTCCACGATGCTACTTAATACTCCACAGATGAGACTTTGTTCCTAAGGTGAATGCAAAATTTCTAATGAATTCAGTGTGAGATATAAATATAAGTTTGATCAAAGTACTTTGCTAAAAGCATACTTAACAAGTCAATTATTGTACTCATTTTGTTGATAAGATCAAGCAGGTATATTTTAACCATATTTCACATGCAAATTCATCTTTAAATTAAGTCATCTTAGTAGAGAATAGAAAATAGCTTTTTAAATTCGACCATAAACACTCTTTGTTAATGTAGAATTGAGAACATTTGGAGCCTCTTTAATTCCAGTGCTTAAAACAGCGCATGCACAGAGTAACTTCCCAACAAGTGCCTGTTATGTGAACATGTGAACTGAGGTCTTGCTTTCACTACTCTAGGTTTTTAGAGCGTATTTTGCCATCTTTGTTTTTTCCCCTAAATATGGATTCTAGCTTTTTAGAGCCTATTTTGCCTTTGCTCAGTCTCCAGATATATCAATAGATCATTTTGAGTTAACTCACTTGTATTAATATTATGAACATATTATAGTAGACATAAGTTATTAACCCCTCCATATTATGAACATAAAAATCTTGGGAGGAGTACTGCTACGTGCAACTTGTTTCTTCGTTGGTTTTCAGACTCAACTGGCTGATCTTGAGCCTGGGTTCCATTTCTTAATTGTTATTCCATCTAAGTCCTTTCCTTTCTATTTGTTCAGTGGAAGAAGAGAAGAGCTCAAGAGTAGATGAGGAGCTCACTCCACTATTAGGACTTCCAAATAAGAAAGCAAAGAAACCAATACAGAGTGCTTGCTGATCAAACTGTTTTCCCAGCCAAACAAAACACACTGCTGATTGTTTTCAATATCAGATTCTGATTTCATCCCAATAGTCTTCCTAACATTTTGAAAGGGTAAGGGTATCTGCTATGATTCATCTCAGATTTACAATAAACTTGGCCCAATAATGAGAGACTAGTCAAAGACTGAATGGAAAAAAAAAAATTCCACCTAATTCTTAACTTTCTTGACACAAACCCTTAAAATACCAGTTGTCTTACTATTTGAGACTGAAGAGTAGGTATCCATTACTACCAAATAAGAGTGTTCAGGGCCTCTCAATGACAGTGATTACAAAGGAAGGCTTCTGGAACATTCTTTTCACCCAACTTTAAAAGGATCAATTTGTTTCTTTTTTTGTTTGTTTATTTCCCATCAAAATGCTGATAAGGAATTTCTTTTCAGTAAATTCCTGCAACTTCATTGAACTCTGTAATTCTGCATTCTATTGCCAAAGGTTAACTCCCTCAATATGACCATTCATGTTATGTAATTATACCAGTTAACTGAGTTTTCTGCTCTCTTCTGAAAAAAGGCAAATGCACTAAAGCACGGGTTCTATCAGATTTGGCATGAAGAGTCTGTCTCTAGAAACAAACAAATTGATCCCTATCTTTAACATCTTTTTTTCCTGATTGGATAAATTTTTTTCACTCAGTAAGCTAATATGACATATCTATGTCATGCATTATGTTAATTATGAATCAAGACTTTTATAAATGGAAAATGAATGAAGACAGACTCAACTCAGTTCAGGAAGTTTAGAGCCTTCTGTAAGGCACTCAACATACTATTTTTCCCCAATAAATCCAAAGACACTTTTAAGAATATGTTCATCTCTAGGATTTTCAATCATTTACCTTTAAGATAACCATTTCTTAGCTAAATTAGGATAACTTTTCAAAATACTATGGGAGAAAATAAAATACTTGCACTAATATTACAATTAACATTTATTGAGTGCTTATGTTATGCCAAACAATGCTATAAACATCACATTACTTAATTTCTGCTTCCAAGCAACTCTGTGAGGTAGGTACAATTGTTATTGACATGTTTAAGGTTACAAAACAGAAGCTTAGTGAAGTTAACTTACGGCTTCAAAGTTTGTAGAGCTATTAAATTGGAGAAACGATCAGCCACTCTCCGGAAGCAGGAAGCTTCACAGAATAATGGTTACGGTTTCAGGCTGTGAAGTTAGACTAACTTGCTTATGAATGAATTCCAACTCAGCCACTTTTTAGCTATGTAACTTCAAGCACATTGGTTAACCTGTAAGTGCCTCAGTTACTTAATAAGTAAAATGGGGATGATGATAATACCACTGTAGCTTATAGGGTTATTGACAGGATTAAATGACAGAGTGCATTAAAGTGCTTAGAACAGTGCCTACACCCTGGTAAACTCTCCAAAGTATTTGCTGTTTCCGTGTCATGCTTCTGTGATATGGGACACATGATAGCTTCGTTCTTACAATACTGTTCATGAATTTGGCATAGTAATGGTCCCTGAGTGAGAAACAAATGATTACCTTCATGCCAAATATTTTTAGAACAGGAAAGCTTATGCTTATTTTGAATTCTACTATATTGCCCCAATATTTTCTAGTTGTAATCACTAGATATTTCTTAAGATAAATTATTGGAAGAAATGATACGAAATCAGACACACCAAGAACCTTTGTAAGAGGTCTAATAGCATCTTTTGTTGGTTTTCCTTCCTACCCTCACAAGATCAAATGAGCCCTCTCATTTTAGACTGCTAGAGCATTGAGGGAAAAAAAAAACAAAAAACCAAAGGGGCCACAGTTGGGGACTCTTCCTACAAGGGTGGTCCTCAGCACACAGAATGTTACACATGCATCTTTTACATACTTATCCTTAAACTGTTTATCTGGCACATCGACAGGCAGCTGGTGGAACAAATAGGAAATCCTGGGAAGCACATTCATTTTTAAAGTGTTAATGCGCCCAATCCAAGAGACAGTAATGTGCTTCCATCCGTTAAGATTCCCTTTAATGTTTCGGATTGGAAGGCCATAATTTAAATGAAATGCATTATCCAACCTGGAAGGTATTCCACATCCTAAATATTTAATTGATTTCTCCATCAGGGGAAGATGAGCCTACACAATAAGCAGATCCTATCTATATCTAAGTGTCCGATTAATAGTGTCTCTAATTTAGGGTAATTTAGGAGTTTACAACTTATAAAATGGCTATTTCTTCCACATTCCTCCCAAAGTACCAAGAGGATTGTGTCTGGATTAATTGCAAACAGCAGACGATCCTCTGTGTGTAATGAAAACCTAGAGTTAGCATCATCCAGCCATGCACCTATAATTTGAGATCTCATCTGAATATTTTTCACCAGAGGCTTCACATCCAATGTAAATTGAAGTGGAAAAGGAGGAAGGCTGTAATTGTTGCATCTCCCTATTAAAAAAGTTTAACAAGTCAAGTTCATTCCTGCTGATTTTTACTTAGTTGGGTCTTAGCTAGCTGAGTGAGGAAGATAAATCAAGCTACTTGCAGATTTTCCTAATGGTGCAAAGTTTGGCACCCTGAGGACTGTGGAAATGTCTATTACTACACTTGTAAAGAAAAGAAGTGGAACAAGACTGTGGGTGGCTGGATCCATATGAGTGATTTATTGCCCTGAATCCACTTAGTCATTTCTGGAGAAGCACTTAAATGCCAAAAGTTTATGGTCATTTTCAGTTTAGGAAAAGAACAGGGCACATCTTAACATATGAAACAGATACATTATCTGGAGAAATTGATATTTTTTTCCTGAGTTTACTAGCACACAGTATTATAAAATTTGAGTTTATAAATGTAAAGTGACATTGCACTTTACCTAAATGTGTTTACTTCTGAGTTTCTGGAGTCCTTTCAATTCTACTTTTTTATAGAAAAAAATATTGATGTTCTACTTTTAAACTTTATTCTGCCATTTGGGGTTTGATAACAAATAAATTAAATATTTGGTGGTATAGCAAGTATATACTTTTCAAAGGTAAATTGACCTTTTCTGTGACAATTTTTCTGTCTTCTTGAAGAGCTACTTTGTAGATAGCTTAATTTTTGTTCAAATACAAATTAGAATCAATTTTCTGGGGAAAAATAATCAGTATAGCTCCCATTCTCCACAACAAAGAAAATACATTTGTAGACATATTCTGGAAATTTAAATCCCTGAATGCTCTTTTGAGCGAGTCCAAGGAGATTTGAAGACTGACATTTTGTACTTCGCTATTCCCGAGAGGCATGTGTATGATCATCTTTACTGAGGTTTGTTCCTGTCCCTCCTGAATTAATATGCATTTTCGTTAACTAATCTTGAAACAACAGGAATAAAGTTTATCCAGGTCTTTTATACCTCAGAGAACAAAACAAATACTACAAATCTTTAGAGAGAAAGGATATACAAAAGGGCTTGAGGTGAATATTTCAAAGCAAATATTCTTTAAATGATGTGCAAATTATTTCAGCTCTTGAGCAAGATTTATGAAAGGGGATTAGCCCACTGAAATAAGAACCAAGTTTAAACTGTTGGGTTTCAAAGTCAAAGATGAGAAGTGGTTACAAGAAAAGGATGGAGAAAGGCGACAATAATTCAGAGGAGGGATTTCTTTCAGTTTTTACCCTTAACTGACTCTCTTTAAATTGTCACCAATTGCTTTTCTTAACGGCAGTAAAAAAAAAAAAAAAAAAAAATTGCATTTCTCCTCTAATTTTCTAAAAAATTAAAAGTGTAATAATTAAGAAATGGTACTGGAATTTATATTTCAGCAACAAGGTCTCTACTTGCCAGGTAAAAATATAATCACAAACTGTGTTAAACAATTAAAACCATTCAAGCTGGAAAGGATAACTTTCAAGAGTTTTGAGTCAGAAAATGTTTTTTTCAATGCATAAGTCACATCTATAATAACACAACATAATATATTCTAATAGTCCAACATGCTGTTCAAGTAATAGTTAAAAGCTTGTAAGACTTATGAAAATGATTGCTTTTATGTAATTGTAAAGATTATTAAGTGAGCTCACTTCTTATGATTCCATAATGACCTGCAGTTCTGGAAGGTAAGGAAATTTTAATGACCCCATTCACATGTGATTAATATGTAACGCTTCTTGACTAAAATTCTGGATTTTGTTCAATAAAAATGAGTTAAGCAAAAATTTTATGGGTTCTCAGCCAACCCTCCTGTGGAAATCAGTTATGGTTATGCCCAATTTAAAAATAAGGCATAGAACCTTAATAACAAGACCAGGTACTGAATTAAGAAAAAAAGATTAATCATTCTTATGTAAGTTGTCTTGGAGTAATAAAGCTACATAAGTGAAGTGAATCCAAGCGCTACTAAAATTTTAAGGAAACTCTTTCAATCTGATTCATTACTATCCACCAAATTTTTAAAAGACTGGACATTTGGGAGCAAATTTATGAGGAAGATTCTTACTGAGAAAAGGATTATCATTTGCCCATTTCGGTTTCCATTTCCTAGAAGAAAAAAAAAGGTGGACCTGAGAAATGATGTGTTATTTCAGAAATAGTCATTATCAATTCTTCCCAGTGAGTGAAATCTCACACTACTAGAAGGATTAATTAGACTTTATTTTGAATCTTCCATCTATTTTTTGATAACTAAATTGTGGGCCTACTTTTGTTCTTCTTTGCAATTTTTCAAAACAACTTGACTAAAGTGCAGCCTGGTGGCCCTGATTGTTTTGGCAGGTGCAGTAAATAAGTTTATTCTATGAGTAACACAGCTAAGTTGTGGCTCATCCAGAATTTTGACATGTAACCTAAAAGGCCGATGAGAAATGTGTTCAATTACTCAAGAACAACATAAAAATAAAGGCATTTAAGCAATCAAATACTATTATTCTTGCTTTTGGAGAAGGTCAGTAACAAAAAAAGGCTGCATGTGAGATTATATGTTTCTAGAAAAAAAGTCAAATGGAAGATAAAGGATAAATAGAATTTCAGATGGATTTTGCACATGGGTATTGCCAAGAAATTAGTGGATTATTTCCAGGAAATTGCTTAGAGTTTTGGTTTCTTGTCTGTTTGTCTTGGTGAGAATGGTTCATGCTTGGAACTGGTTTTTGATATTATTATTGTTGTTTGGCTAGAACTGTAGACTTTTTGACATGGGCAGTTCAGAGTTCATGACAGGTGCGGCAGAGGCAAAAAGTACACAGGAAGTATAAGTCTTGGTTCTGTCTCAATTAGTGTGTAATCATGGGTTGAAAGAGATTAATGAGATTAAATAAATATTTACCATTCAAAATCATTCACTGTCATGGCATGGCCCATATGATAACCACATGCAGGGTTATTCTACACAAAGGCAGACTAGACTGCACTTTCATGCAAGCAGGTCTTGTCAAAGTCCCAAAGACCACTTTCTGGCTCTGGATTTTCAAAACCCTATTTAGAGAAATTATTTTTGTCATTTGGTAACGTGTTTTTCAAACTTTAATGTGCAAATGAATTACCTGTTAAAATGCAGATATGGTTCAGTAGGCTCAGCGGTTCCGTTCAGTGGGGGTGGGGTTGGAGAGTTCATATCTCCTAACAAGTTTCCAGGTGGTATTGTTGTTGCTGGTCCATAGACCACATTCTTTGAGTAGCAAGAAATATAGTAGGATTCCGAAAGAATGAGATATAAGATGCAAGTTCTGCTGAACTCCTTGGCATCCTGATGTTTTTTTTCCAAACCACAGAAGCAATGGATATTTGGGAATTGCCAAGAATCCTTCCAATATATATCAAGAAAACCTATCAATATCACCTCAAAAATCTCTGGAATCTTTCCCCTTCTCCCATTCCTACTGCCTAATCTGGGCCTGCAGAACATGTTATTTGGTATGCTGCAAGTTTCCTAATTAATCTCCTTAACTATTAATCTGATCTTTCACTCTTTTTTGGGCTATCTATCTTTTGCCATTCTCCACATTTCCCCCAAAATTATTACTCTAAAAATCAGATCTATTAATATCTCCTCCCTGCATAAAAGTCCTTCACAAGGCTCCCATTATTTACAGTATTAGGTCATTAAGTATGAAATGTCCGATTTCCTTAAATACTAAGTTTGACAATTGATATCTCTGACATTTCACTTTGACATTTCTTGTCTGCCCCCCTCATTGTGAAGGCACATTCTCAGTCTTTCAAAAGCACTTTTTGGCTTGTGATTATCTTTCACATTTTTTAGAGCAATTTTTGTGAAACCATGGATAAGTTAAAAATTCATGTTATTTTTGAATATGAGTTCCACCATGGAACCAATGCAGTGCAGACGACTGGAAATATCAATGAAGTGTTTGGGAAGGATGTGGCTAATGAACGCACAGTACATCAATGGTTTGAGAAGTTCCATTCTGGTGATTTTAATTTGAAATGCCATGTGGGCGACCTGAGACCAAAGTGCATAAATGATGAGCTGAAAGCTGTAGTGGAAGTGAATCTATCTCAACCTACGCGTGAATTAGCAGCAAAGTTTGATATTACTATTCCAACAATATTGGACCATTTGAAACAAATTGGTAAGGTAAAAAAGCTGGACAGATGGGTTCTGCATGAATTAAATGAGCGTCAGAAGAGAAATCGTCTGGAAGCTTGTGTTTCTTTGCTGTCATGACATAAAAGTGAACCATTTCTACACCATATGTGATGAAAAATAGATTCTTTTTGACAATTGCAAGCATTCAGCACAATGGTTGGAAAGACGAAATGCCAAAACACAGTCCAAAACCAAATATTCATCAAAAAAAGCTACTGGTGTCTATTTGGTGGTCCAGCAGTGGTGTTATCCACTACAGCCACGAAGCTTGGTCAACAGATTACAATGGATGTCTACTGCAACCAATTGGTTGAAATGATGAGGATGGATGCTTGCTATGAGGTATCTGAGATTGGTCAACAGAGACAGGCTAGTCCTCTTGCAAGATCACGTCTTGTAAAAAAAACAATGCTGCTCCAACTACAGAGGCTGGACTTGGAAACTCTCTGTCATCCACCATATTCACCAGACCTTGCACCAACTGACTACCATTTCTTCCAGGCTTTGGACCACTTCTTGCAAGAAAAAATATTTAATTCTCAACAAGCTGTGGAAAACACCTTTTGCGATTTCATCACCACTCGCTCTCCAGGATTCTTCGCTGCTGGCATAAATAAGCCATCCTTAAGATGGCAAAAGTGTGTCAATAGTTTAGGCACATACTTTGATTAATTGTACTGCTTCTTGTTTGAGATATAATGAGCTAAATTTTTGATTTGAAACTGGACATTTCATTTTTAATGGCCTATACAAAGTCCTAATTTTTAGCATTCCATGCAAGATGCCTTGCCAATGGTTCACTGCTCATTTCCAACCTGACCTCCAAGTGTTGCTCCAATGTTTTGTACAATCTAGGTTCACCAATCTATCGATGTCCTCTAAACACTTTATGCTCTATAGTTCTTTCTTTCCTGTCCTAAATATAACCATTTTCTTCTTTGTCATTTTTCTCTTCTTTTTTCTGGGGGGGGGGACAGACTCTCACTCTGTTGCCCAGGCTAGAGTGAGTGCCGTGGCATCAGCCTAGCTCACAACAACCTCAAACTCCTGGGCTCAAGCAATCCTTCTGCCTCAGCCTCCAAAGTAGCTGGGACTACAGGCATGTGCCACCATGCCCGGCTCATTTTTTCTATATATTTTTAGCTGGCCAATTAATTTCTTTCTAATTATAGTAGAGACGAGGTCTTGCTCTTGCTCAGGCTGGTTTCGAACTCCTGACCTTGAGCGATCCGCCCCCCTCGGCCTCCCAGAGTGCTAGGATTACAGGCGTGAGCCACTGTGCCCAGCCCATTCTTCTCTTCTTAATCAGAAAACCTCCCAGAGTTCCACAGTAGCATCAAACTCCATAAACCTCTGATTCTCTTTCATAAGCTGACTTCCCTTCCATGGCTCTCTTCTGCTAGCCCCTACCTGTATGTCCAGAGATCAATCTAAATATATTAATTACCTGCACTCAAATCTTTATCTCAGGGTTTGCTTTTGGAGGAACACAAACTAAAACACCCATCAAGGGGTCAGTGCCTCACAATTCAATGTTTCCCTTCACTCCTCTTGCATAAAATTCGTGATGGTTTTTCAAGGTTCTCCGCTCATTCACTCAGCCATTTGTTTACTCACTCAGACATTTAGTATTGAACACCATGGTGTTTCAGATTCATTCTAGATAACAGGGAGGGGGAGAGGTAATCAACAAAACGTAATGGTTTATTTAGACCCTTTAGGCACTCACAGCTTAATGGAACAGGGCGATCCTGGTTTCAGCAAGTGACTGAAGCCTTTGGTCAACTAGGATTACCTTCCCCAGACATCCCAGTCCCTTTGATAGAGGGGACACTGTGGGCATCCCTTGCCAGGTTATCATAGACTGTACTTTGGTCAGACCAGACTTTTAGTGTTTTTCAGTTCACTCCTTATAAGTGGTTCTATATCCATGTGGTTTATTTGATATTTTAGTCAACAGAAGCCATCTCTATCACTAGATGCTTTATGATACTGGCTTGATTCTAATATGTTATATATTATATTAAATATATATAAAACATTATAATTAAACAAAATCTTTCCTTGCTTTTAAGTGAAATCACATAACTCTCTGTCAAAATACCACTGTATTATCTTACTATATTAAATAAAAATGGAAAAGGCAACTGACACTTGGCAAAATAAAATCTCTAGAGATTGCCATAGTATCAGGCTCACACTCAGGAATGGCAAAAGCAAGCATTTATTCCCCATGACACTCAGAATCCCTCAAGAAAACAAAAGGTAAAACTACATATGTTGCCCTGAGTCAACAGAATAATAAAGACAAATTATGCGCTTGTTTATTCTGCATTTTGTCAACTGTTTAAATCAGGAGCAAAAGTACATTCTTGCTATATTTCTGAAGAGAGGAACTGGTGGATTTATAGCAGACAAACAAAAGTCATGATTATTTTACTCAGAGTTCACCCATATGGAAATCATTTTATATCACAATATATAATCTACAAAGTTCTTAGATATATTTTAGATCCAATACATACATTATCCTTAGATCTAATACATATAATCTTTTAGATAATAAACATATTTATATTGTTTTATAATTTTATAAAAATAGTCATTATATTTATCTGGCAAGTCAATTTCAGGAAACTTAAGAAACTTTTCCAAATTGTATAGCTGTATATCCTGGAGGTAAGAACTGTACTCAGATTTTCTGACTCTTAGACTCAAATTCTCATACAATCCCACATAACCTTTTGGAGAGGATGCTGAGGGCAAACACTTAGAACTTCTGTGTTAAACTGGATTTTTATAAGTAAGCTAACCCTAAAGAAAATTATTATCAGAACTTCTAAAAATAATCAAAATTACTATTATTATTTTTTGTGCATTATAGAGTTCCTTTTTCTTTTATTGCCTCTAATAGAACCTTGAAAATTCCAAGCCAGAGCCCACAGAAGAGCCTCAAGAAAAAGTATGAAATGCAGTGATTCTTTGAAACAAAATAGATGTTAGAATGGAAGAAGGGAATATTGAGAGGTGTGAGCTGAGCCCTGGAGATGTTAGCTTAGTAAAGAGAAGACTTTGACTTAAAGGTAACAGTCAGCAAATAGTGGTGTGCATCAGGGATCATAAGCATTATTTTACTGGAATATTTTTTTTTAAATTATGGGTCAGGGAGTGGTGAGAAAAAACTGGAGAAGGGGCACAGGTCATAAAGAGCTTTCTATAGAGAAACTTGGACACTAATTCCAACTGCAGTCATTCCAGTGCAGTAATTTGATTAGAAATTGTTCTTAACCCTTGACTTCAATTTTGGAGGATACCATCTCTAGTGGCAAGATCCCAGTCTTATGTTTTCTACTTGGTCATGGCATCTCATGTTTTGTCTTCTACATTTTTAGGCCAATTAATTTTCTATACAAATAGAGTATATTTAGTTACATTAGGGAAGTTGGGTAGAAGGAATATTTGGTTTCAAGTACTATTTAAATAATTTAAAAAAGATGAATTAGCAGACTCATTTACTTTTCCCAAGTCATCCATGAGCCATTTTTTGAAGAAAGCTGAGTTCTGATGTTATAGATCGCACTTTATTGAATTTTGATAGAGACATATGGTATTTTTGGATTCATCTCATACTTCTGGGTGAAAGCAATACCTGATTTTGCTTACATGGGTGTGGGCTGTACTATGAGTACTAAGAAAAAAAATTATTTTATAAGAAAATTTCAAAGATTCTATATGCTTACAATTAATGTTTTCCCTTAAGCATGCCATTAGGCCTCTTTGGGATATCTGAATAAATGCATTAAAAAGCAAATTGCTTTCTTTTGGAATTTTGAAGAAAAATAACAAGTTCCTATACTCTAGAAACAAAAAGGAGTAGACCAAATAAAGCCTATATGTGGAAAGAGGTGATCATTTGCATTCAAAATATTTTTCTCTGCACAGAGATTCACTGTAAGAATGCCTTAATGTCATACTTAGCAAAGGTACTTTAAACTTCATATGACAATAGTGAATGGAGATTATATGCCTGACTTTATAAGAAACTATTAATATATACCCATTCTAAAGTCATGGGATAAACAGATACCTTCAGAGTAGATCAAAGACTTTTTTTTATTGTTGTTTACAATCACAGCAGTGAATTCATGCCAAGGAAATACTGCTTGAGAGTTAGAGCAAAGAGCCCTCTGGATTTGGCCTATTATTGAAAGAAAGATGCCATTTGACCTAATGAAATCAGAAATTGATTAAATGCAGTTCATCTAAGGGGAGATATGGTCATGGTGTTATTGCTAGGGTCAGAAGGAAAATGGGGTGATCTAGTGCTTGAGTACCGAGAGGGTTAGATGGACTTTCAGAGTAGCTAATGCTGTGAGATGCATGACAACGGACACCCACAGGTCACAGGGCAAGATCAACCCCTTAGATGGGAAAGAAGAGATTAATCAGAACATTCTTTGCTCAGCTCATAACTAAGTCCTCTTATCAAATGATTCATTGAAAACTGAATGTTTTAAAGAAACTGTAATCTATTGGTCCCAGAAAAAGTAGGGATTGCTGCTATCTTGGGAACACGTCAGAACAATGGCTAAGACACACAGGGCCACACTGAAGCCCTGGAACCTTCATGAAGAATACTGTTTTGACAAATTAATTTGGATACTTGATTATCCAGTGTGTGTCTAATCTCTACTGGTTTTTTTTTCCTCTCATGATGTTCAAATTTGCCAACTATAACAACATCAATTTTCATGTACAGTTTTTCCATTTTTTTCTTTATCAACTAAAATAGTTTGAAATCAAGAGCTCCTATAACCTGCGGAAAACAACTGATAAAAGAATGACACTTGACTATTATTTAGATATTGTTTGTCTTATAGCTTTAGTAAAATAAAAAGACTTATTTCCACATCTTAGTTCAATAGTTTATTTTTCTCAAGTGGATATTGAATGAAACTGGTGCCAGAGTGGCAGTATTTATTGTGCAAAAATAAAGAGTGATGTGATTGATCATCTTACCCAAATCAGAAACCTCTGTCCTTTCAATAACATAATAACCCATAATATTCTACACAAATATTATGATGTTTTTGTTATTTCCAGGTAAGAGCTTTCTAGTTCTTCGATACTAGATATGATTTATCTGTGAAATGTTTTCATTTTCTTGGCAGATGGCTTGCTCATCTTATTATTTTCATGCATTGTCAGGATTGGGCTGTTTTATACAAAATTCTTAATAAGAAGAAACTTTAAAATATGTATTTATACGAGTCTCCAGAACAGGCTTCACAGTATGTGTTTTAAACAATTGCTAATTACATATTTATCCAAGAAACAAGTTTGAATTTTTCATTTTGGATAATTAAATAAACATCTTAAAAGTTTTCTTAATTACATAGTTACCAGGAAGGTCATGATGGTCACAAGAAAAAAAAAATACACTGGTTTTTTGGGGAAAAGTAGGAAAACAATGAATTAGCAATGTTTTATTTAAAGAGGTCATCATGTAACTCACATTCAGAAAATCTGACCTTTCTTTAAAGTTTTCAAGTCACAATTAGAACATATGTACATTCATTTACTGAATTAGGCACATGGGCAATGCCTAACTTTGTGTGTGTCTATGCGTGTTTACTCCAGTTTTTAATTGGGAAACTTTTTAAACATACAGAAGAGGTGAAATGACAGCATTGTGATCACTTATAAAGCACTACCTAGACTCACCAAATGTTAACATTTGGGACAATGCCAGACTTAATCTGTCATTACACATATTTCTTACAAAGAACATCTGCCTTGATGAGGACTTATTCGCTACCCAGCCCCTCACTGTCTCCTTCTCCCACAATTTTTTCTGACTTTGAGGCTTCGCTATCCCTCCTTGCCTGGGATTTTCAGGGTCCAGGAGTCTCCTAGCCAAAGCCATTCTGAGAGTCCTATTTGCTTTGGTGGAGTTGGTACAGGAGTCCAAGAGGAGGAAAGGGGAAACCATTTGGAAAGCAATGCTACTGAGAAGTCTTACATCTCAGGACCAGAGGTGCAGCAAATTCAGAATGAGCTGTTCCCTAGAAACAGCATTCTAAATGATTGCAGAGTTTCAAGTGCACTTCTGTGGCCTGGTATGTGGTTATCTTTGTGAAAAGGTGTCAAGGTCTACCCAACCAATTTACAAGTGGATTTTGAGAATATAGCCTACTTACAGTTGTGGATGGCCAGTGTTATAATCATTTAGATTAATACAAAAAATTGCTGCCTTCTCTATCTAACTGTTTTCACGTGACATGTTCATGATTATTTAACAGGCAAATTTTTAAAACAAAGGTAACATTAAAGATCTATGGCATTTTCATTTTCTGCATTGTATAAATATCTCAATTCAAGTTTTTCATTCCTATTTTATCCCTGTTGCCTTATTATACACATCATTAAAGGGATGTGGAATTTGGAAATCCAAATCTAAATACATATACCATTATTATCACATGCATATTACATATACTCTTATTATACGTATCAGTAAGGAGATATGGAATTGGGGAATTCATATCTAAATACTTTTAGGATTTAATGCAGAACACATTTATTTTTAGGATAACTTGAAACAGCTAGAGGGAAATTTATTTCCTTTTAGTTCTCTTACCTTTTGACTATAGTCTTCTAACTCATGTTCATTTTGGGGTGCTTATTTATAATACTTAAAGTGCCAATTCTATATAAATGTTATTCAAGGTTTCTACATTCATGGATTTTATGGTTTAGCAATTGATAGGCATGAGATATATTATTACTAAAACATCATCTAAATACAAAAATAATTTTTTTAAAAAATTGAAAGCACAGATGAGTGAAGTCAAGAATTTCAGTTGTATACTTTTAATTGTTATTTGTTAATGAAAAAGAATGAATGCATTCATGAATGAATAAATGAGAGCTTTGTCTAAAGGAATAGTGAAATGACTAGATGTGGAATCCTTTCCATCAACTAGAACTTCTTAATGACATGCTCTTCTGGGCATAAAAGAATCAAGAGCATCTCCTGGCTCCCTTCCACTCTCTCCTGGTGTGTTGCTCCCAAGAATGCCCTGGCTGCCATTTTCACCTGGGGAGTCGCCAAGGGAAAGACCAGCTGCTCAGGTTTAGATTTTTGCAGCCATGACTCCCATATCCAGTTCTGGCTCCTCTTCCCTACGCTCTGTACACTCAGGGAACAGGATGGCAAGCAGAGATGCCCCGCTCTCGTCTTCCATCAGACACCACCCTTGGCTCGTGCCCTGTTTTGGTGCCATCTGCTTGGGGACACAGAGGATAATACTAAGAGCTCCTATTTATTGAGTGCCTGCTGTGAGCTAAGTATTTACATATCTAATTTCAAATTCTCACACGATCCTGTAAGGACAGTATTAGATCTAGTTTTATAAGTCTAGAAAGTAAAGCTCAGAAAAGTTAAGAAACCGCTCCAAGATTATCTGATGCAAGATTTATTACATTTGGGCCTTTCCTCCCTTTGCCATCCGTGGAAGACACTTCTCTTTCCTTGGATAAATATGTTAACATCTTCCATCTTTGATTGGCTCTGCACTTTTCATAGCAGCCCTCCCTGGAGAGCTGCTCTCCTCCTCTCATCCCAGGCTGGTGTCCTGAATTTCCCACAGTGATTTGGCCCTTACATTGAATTTTCTGGCTTCGTGTCTGTTAGATTCAAATGATATCTTAAAATATCTGATTAGTACTTAATAGTGTTGGCAGGTTAGAATCATATTTTAAAAAGGAAAGTATATGTAAACACAACTTTCTGAATTCACTTTTTGAGAGAACATATTTTTCCCATGTTATACAGACAAACTGGACAATGAAATGACCACCTGTTAGTTGCTAATGATGTTCGCATGCCTTTTAAAAAAAGTAATTCTGGCTTTATCTGCCTACAATCTTGGCGACAAAACTCGTGGGAACATCAAGGGCATAGGAAGCCAAAGGCAGCAAACTGACAATAAAGTTTGTGCTTAGACTATTAATAAGGAAGCGGATACTGTGAATCTCTGATTCCACATAATTATTTAATCTCCAGAGGGTGACATAAAGCTGAATGCATGTTTTAAGAAACCTAAGTTTGTGTGTTCAAATCTAGGACCGAGATCAGAGGATTTCACACAGGGTATTTCCTACTTGAAAACAATATTTTAAGAAGCATCAACTATAAAATATGCCAATCACTATTTCAAATGCATAGTCTAATTTGAAATTGTGTGGGTGGGTCAATCATTATGCCTTTCAAATGAAAATGAATACATACATATTGAATGAACTTAATTCAAAGTCATAACGATGGATATCAACTGGGTCCTATGTTGCAAAAATATACTGTCCCTAAAAAAGGCTTACAACTATACATATTCACCAAGATACAGAAATGAAGGATTTTCTAAAATTACGGCTAGCATTAAAGATTAAATGTTTCTTTCATTTTAATAGTGAAATCAAAGTTTAACAAAAACACTTGGTTTTAATGTTTTTGCCAGTAAGTTTTTGGGTTCTAAGTTTACCGATTTCTATGAATCTTAGTTTTAATGTAATATTTCCATCCAAGTCAAAGGTTGACATAAACTAAGGTTACTTTTTATTTCTTTGCTTTCCTATAGCATAATGATGAAAAGCACAGGCTCTAAAATCAGATTGGTTGGGTTTGAAACATGTCTCCATAATTTGTCTTTGTACAAGTGACCTTAATTCTCTATGCCTCAGTTTTGTCATCTATAAAATAATAGTACCTAGCTCATGGGGTTGGTGGGGGATTAAATGAGTCGATATAAGGTAAACACTTAGAACAATGCCTGGTGTACAGTAAGTGCTCAATATTTTTTAGTTATCACTTTTTTAACTTCAAAGTAAAAGGTGAATATGAAGTCATTGTATAATTAGGTACATTTTGAAATAAACAATAAATCATGTGTCTCTTCCTTTGTCTTTAAGGAGGATTGTATTTAAGCTCAAAGTAGACAAATAATTGTTTTTCCCAATTAAAAACAAATTCTGAAAAGAAGTGGGGAATATCCTATCTGTAAGATTTTTCTTTCAGTAGCATCTTAAAACTTTTTTTTTTTTTTTTTTTTTTTTTTGAGACAGAGTCTCCCTCTATTGCCTGGGATGGAGTGCTGTGCATCATCACTGCAACCTCAAACTCCTGGGCTCAAGTGATCCTTCTGGCTCAGCCTCCCAAGTAGCTGGGACTACAGATGGGTTCCACCACAGCCAGCTAATATTTTTAATTGTTTGTAGAGATGGTGAGTAGGAGGGCAGTGCTGGTTCACCATGTTGCTCAGGCTAGTCTTGAACTCCTGGCCTCAAGAAATCCTCTGGCCTAGGCCTCCCAAAGTGCTAGGATTACAGGCATGAGCCACCACACCTGGCCACATCTTAAAACTTTTACAGTTACTACTGCTCAATACAGAATCCATTAGCTTCAGTGTTTCGCAAATATATTTTTTGAAAACCTTTATTTTCTTCCTGCTTTAGGGTTTAGAAGCATGTCAAGATTTCCTCCAAATCAGCAATTAGATCTGAGATTCCAGATCTACTAATCATTGCACCACATATGCTTTAAAATCTATTACAAAATGTGCATATAATTAACACCAAATATATACTCACAATTGAATTCTAATTCTGAAATCTTACCTATGTTTGAACCCGTATGAAGTAAAAGAGTACAGTGACCATGAATTTAAGGAAAACATTCTTCTAGTGAAGTAACTCCAAACTGTACCATCATATGGAAAAGTCTCTCTAAATGGCATTATCTCTTCACAAACACATCATGCATTTTCTAGACATTAACATTTATAATCTTAAATTCCAATTTAGCACAACTGGCTAACAAAGTATGTATCTAGCAGTAGTTGAAAATTATAGCATGGGTCTTTGAATAATGACTTAATCTTGAAAGGGTGCTTCTACTCTAAGTTCTCATGCTATTTCTATATTTGTGACTACCAATAATACAACTTTGGAAGATATGTTATCAAATATAAATAGGCTCATCCCTGTCACAGGGATGTGCATGTGCTTGTGTACATGTATGTGCATATATATTCATATATATCTTTCCTAATACACAAACATATGCATATATACACAAATAAACATGAGGCATATACACCTGTATACGGGTACATGTATATATAGTCCATTTGCAGCTCTTCTCAACTCACTGGGTTCTCCTTAAATTCAAAAAGCTGGGATATAAATACACTGATCTATGATCAGAGATGAATGGAAGAAAAAAATGGTGATTTGGAAGATTGGGGGTAGCTAGGTAGAAGATCTAAGAAAGATACAGTAATTTTTAAGACTTTGGGAAATTGCTTTTTTCTGATTCCAAAGATATCTACTTGTTCTTTCAGGAGGTTGAGACTCAAACCAACTCTGAGATATGTGTGACATGTTTCAATAACTCCCTTTTGCTGAGGAGGAAGCAAGCCAGGGAAAGGTTAAGAAAGATACTCAAGATCACTATGTAAGTGATGAGAAAAGTTCTTTTTACTCCAAAGATTCTTTTAGGACACTAGAGTCCCAAACATTCTTTTAGAATATTAGAAGTAGATGTGACCTTGGAGAATATCTAATTCACATCCCACATTTTTAATTAGCCTCTGGAAAGTGCCTTTCCAAATCTTTCCAGTGGTCTGCAAGTGTGTAAAGTTATATAGCCTCTTGGCTTAAGTTGGGCCAACTGTGGTGTTCACTCATATTTTTTAATGTATGGAAGTCAAATAGCCAGCATACCCAGGTTTGGAGATGCTTGACATTTTCCACTCTCAAAATCAATCACCAATCTGAACGCCATGGCAATTACTCAGAGGTTCAGAGGTTTGCTGTAAGCGGAGACCATGAACTTGGAACAATTATTTTCTGAAAAGACATTACCAACAATGATGCGAGCAAAGTGCCCAGACTGCCCTCCAGTGCATGAGTACTTGCCCAGGAAATGGCTACGAATCTTCCACAAGTAGCATGACTTTGGCTTAAGTCTCATTTCAATGCATTTATATTTCATAAGCACTGCATTTAGACTTAAAATGAGCAAGTCAAAGGAAATACTCACTTAAAGATTTTCTGTGCTCTGGTTTCTGTTCTTTTACATCACTGTCATAGTGACTTAGCAATTCAGTACTGGAGGACCTTTGGATTTTGAATAATTCCAGGTTTCTTGATGAACAGTAGGAATCCTTTGGCTAAAAAAAACCAAACAATTAGACTGGATAATTTTACTAGGAGAAAAGACTCACTAAATAGTTTTGTGATCTATTTCGACGTTATTAAATAGATTTAAAGAGAAGTTTGAAATAAGATAGTTATTTTGGGATAGGGTCTCTATACTAAGCTCAATACTCAAATTTAATAAAGGCTTGTATATGCATACGGTGCTTACTAAATGCCATGCATTATTCCAAGCACTCTTCACTAACTCAATTAATCATTACAATAATTCTATGAATTAGGTGGTATTATTATTATCCTTATTTTCCAGATAAAAGCGAGGCCAAAAGAGAAAAATAGGCTACATGTAGAAAATGATAGAACCGGAATTCAAATGCAGGCAGTCTGGTCGCAGAGTCCACCCACTCTCAAAGACAACAAACCCCTATAAGGAGACTATACTGATGATGAGGAAAAGTCAATTTGTTATTTTATTTTCTAAAGTTTTAGTCCCAAAATGACATAATAAAAGACTGCAATTAAGTATGAATAAAATCACACAGAAAATGTTGTATTTTCCTGTTGTATACCATATTAACAACTCTTTAAATTTTCCTCAAAATTTTGCAAATATTAGTGTCCTAAAATTAGATGTTTAGTCTAGAGTCAGTATGAAATGAGCAGTTTTAAGTAATTTGACTCTTTGAAAAAACATACTATGAATGTGTGATTTAGGATAATTTTGTGAAGTTCTAGATAGGTAATTTTCATGAGAAGGACAATCTAGCTTAGCTGGAAGGACAATAAAAATCAGTACAAAGGGTTATTATTTGCTGGTATTATAACAGTGAGTCTGGTGGTAAATACATTCATATTTATTTTCAAGACTATGGTCTTAAATACACTAATATTTATTTTTAAGAATATATTTATTTTCAGACTGCATTAACTGAAAACATAAAAATTCAGTAGTTATTAAGCACTTGTGTACTTTTTATAGCCTCCAGTAAAAGAATGTCCATGTTATTTCAGAAAAAAAAGAAAGAATGTATTACCTTTTTGAAAGAGAGAAATTAAATGACATTTAGTTTCACAAATCCTGTCTGCTAAAAAGGTTTTTAGTGGACTCTATTTAAACTTAAAGGAAATTAATATCTCCCAGTCCATAGGATCTATTTAAATGCATGTGTGTTATATTCCTGAACAATAAGATTTAAATGACTACATTTTAATTAATAAAGGTAACAGCCAAAACAAATACATACCAATCTGTCAATTGCATTTTTGATAGCGTGGAACCAATCCAATATGATGAAGTCAATATCTGACTGGAGAAGGAACTCATTTCCTGATACTGTTGTGATCTGAAAAAAAATCGACAGGTAAAGAAACCATGTAAGATAGCTCTCTTACATTTTAAAAAATATCCTTTTTAAAAAACACAGTTTAATACACTGAAATATTTTCTTGTATTCCAGTAATTGTCTTTCTGGGAACTGGAAGCATTTTGAACTGCTCTCTATAAACTGTTTTTTCATGTCATAACAAATACATTATTGTTTTAATAATAGAACGATTAACTCAGAGTAGGGCTAAAGCTGAATTACTCCAACTCGAGGAGAAATAAGTCAGGAAGTTCAGAGCAATGCAGACAGCACACACTTAAGTCAGACCCTGCAGAAAAACGCACCCGGGTGTGTCAGGATTCATTCTGCACTTTTGGCTCTTTCCTGTTTGTCTTTTTCAAATTTAATAGTATCTCTATATTTGATTTCCTTTTATGGAGGGCTCTAAAATAAATTATTTACCAAAAAGACAAATGCAGACTCCTAAAAGTTCATTCACATGAATAACATTTAGCTATTTCTATTTTTCCGTCATAAAGATTTATATGATATTAATAAAGGACCAATTTCCCCACAAAGGGAGTATATTAAAATAAAAGTTCATTTACATATTTGAATTTCTCCTGGAGAGTATTTGTCAAATGAACATCCAGGCTCCTGACTCTCTGCACTACTAAATAGTTGGCAGTGTTTAGCATGTAACTATACATTTTTCATTAAAGTGACTCTTTTTCTCCCCAGACTTGCGAGAGAAGGATGTGACCCTATCGAAACAGAGCGGTGCTCTTGGTTTCACACATAAAGAGCTACTAAGAGAAGAATTTGATTAGACTTGGGTGTGGACACGTTTTTTGTATTAGGCCATCAATCTGAGCTGTGAAGATATTTCCCTTCGTATTATTGACTTTTTGTTGCAACAGGAAGATGAACATTTCCTGACTACTGTCACACGTCAAGTAAGGCTGCAGAGGTTTAGAGGACTGACATTTCAAAATACTCAATCAGGAGCCAGTCACCTCTTTTCAGCCTTACTTGCTCTAAACAGGAGGTGAATGCTGAAATGTGGCACAGGTTCAGAAAACCACAAATCATGCTTTAGGCCGTCTCTGTAATTCTATCATTAAAGTGACAATTATTACCCCAAATGGCTCATTCTGAAGGTTTCAAGGATTCTTATGGCAACATATAATGACAACAATCTTGGAGTTTTTAAGAAATCTTCTATTACACATGTGCATTTATTTCAGAAAAACTCCATAGACATTCAACATTATTTAGTACTGCAAAGCAACCATTCTTGAGTGATATGGATTCCAGTATCAAATGTAGTCTCTACTGTAAGGAGAGGAACTGTCCAAAGTGTATGCAATTATAAGAAGTGAAAGATTGGAAAATAATAGGATTTAATTACTCACACTAGAATTTGACAGATTACTGGAACCAATCATTTTCCCTCTCTCTTTCTCTCTCTCTTTTATAAAACTGCATGTAAGATTTGAGAGGGCTCACAATAGTCTGCTGTTTTATGTGTTCAGTAAAAGACAACTAAGGTGATGTTTGCCTAATTATCTGAACACCACTGCAACGTTCTTTACTCACATAAAGTTCCAAATATTTACTCTATAGAATATTGCCTCAGAAATAGTCATCTAAAAATCTAAGGTCATTTCTAACTAGCACAAGAAAACTAGCAATGTCCTTGACCTCTACCTTCATCCTAATCTAAATTTAAATATTTTGATTATGAATGTATTACATAAATCACGATTTATAAACATACAAAAAATGAATTAGCCCAAGCACAATGTACAATTGAATACAATATTCCTCTGCCAGTATAAATAAACCATTATTAAAATTATAAAAAGGAACAACATTTTAAAAGTACAAGAAACAAACATAATTAGATTTACTGTATTATGAGGGTTTATGAAAGAGCCAACAAAGTTCAGTTTTCAGTCTAGTAAATTCAAACAGCGATAAAATATAAGTACTTTAGCAGTCCATTTGCATTTTGGGTGTATGCTACGCAATGCAGAGGGGATCTTTTACTGCTAACACAAGCAAAAGCAAAATATATTTTAAAAGTTCTTTTGTCCAAATATATTACTGCATTAATCATACATAATCAGGGATTTACGAATTCATTTTGGGAAGCTAGATCAGAGAACTATATGAATGCAATTCATTCAAAACATACTATCAGGGAGATACAGTTCACATCCCTTTCTCTGTCTTCCCACTAATCTTTCGAGTGACTAGGCAGTCTGGAGAAGTCTGCTACTGCTCTCTACAGTTTAAACGCATCCACTTCTTAATTACAGTCAGTAATTGACTTTGTTCTGTTCCATTCCAGTCACTCAGAGCAAAGTAGTTTCAAAATCTTTGACTGGTAAAGCCCATTTAATTCAGGTTTCTCAATCTGCTTTTTTACATTACCTCTTTAGGATTTCTGATAAGTGGTTTGCTGAATCATATTTGCACTTTGAACAATCAAATTCTCAACACTCTTGGGGAAAAAAGACATCAGTGAAGAATGTTAGCTTTGACTAAATCTTTTGATTGAACAACTCATGATGACAATCTAAAGTGATGTAGAACTAATAACAGACGTAAGGGATTTGCTATTGAGCCATGCTAATGTACTCTTTCTATATCATGTTTTGCCTCCGTGACAGATGCTGGGGTGAAAGGATGAAGGAAGAACTTGCAGAAAACATGACAGGTTTAGATAAGAGCTGCTGGTCTCCACTTTACTTAGAAATCCATTTTAGGTAAATGTCTCCTGAAAGTCCTCATTATCATCAGGTTGTATTTTAAAGGGATATATCAGGGCACCAAAGCAGTGTTAATGAAGTATGTTAGTGTTGTCAATAATGAATATCATTTAGTACCCATCCGGGGAAATTTGCCTCAAACTTTTTCACACTAAATAAAGGTCCATCTAAATTCTTGCTGGTAACAAATTTATGCCCAGGAAACTATAGCAGTATGTCCACTGAGCAACATGCAGAGTAGGCACATTCCTTAAAGCTTTTTGGTATTAATTGAACAATAGTTTTCCCTTGGACTTGGAACAGTCTCTGTCCTTGTGGTTTCTCTGAAGATGGAGGCAGGTATGTGTAAGCTCCAAACTTCACTGATAAGAGACGAAGAGGGAGGAAATTTGTTTTTTAGGTTTTAATTAAATGGAGTATTGTTATGCTAATTTAAAACACTTAAAAGAATTTTAATGAGTAGACTTTATGTTTATGTAAGTATTGTCCTTTCCAATGCTGTCAATTAAATATTACCCTTGCCAATATTCATACTGGCAGTAATATTTTATAATGCTAGATTGTAACTTCAATGGGATAGTAGAATGGCATTTATACTATTAAAGTTTCCATACTTTTGTTTACTAGAATAGAAACAAAACCTTTTTGGAACTTCATTTTTTTTCTGACTATAAGAATAATATGAATGTATTGTGGAGAATTTGAGAAAACTAAAGGTGAAGAATGGAATTAAAGCTATTCATAGCTACACGTAATAAACATTGTAGACATTTTAATCTAGTTATTGCCAGTTTTTATAAATAATAATCAAACAAATATGATAATGGTCAATGGATAACTTTATGCTATAGATAGATACCTTGTCAGCAAAACATATTTGACAGTTAAACATTGTCAGCTTCTTCTCTTCCAGTTGACTTCAAATGCACATGGGGATATTATCAAAGATGCAGGAGACGATGAATGACACACTTCCCTCTCTTTGAGAGTACCACCCTTCCAACTGCAGAATAAATCCCACAATAATTCCATGTTTGGAAGACTAGAGAGGACAAGTTCATGACAGAACATCCTCCTGATCATTAACAATGACTGATTAAGCATCCATTAAGTACAAGGCACATGGCTGGAAGCTAGGGATACACAGCCCCCACCCCCAAGAACACACAATCTGTTTGGATAAATAGGACATATGCATATAAAGATAAATAACAATAGAAAATGGCTTATACTAAGTCCCAATGTGAGTGGCGCAGACAATGCTCATGTTAGGATTCCAGAGGAGGGAGTAATTACTGCAGGCACATTTACATCATGGAATTATGCATAAACTGGTGGTCATGATATGTTATTCTTTAAAGGTTGATTGTATCAGAACTTTAGTATATTAAGGATATGAATACTACCACTTGGTATGCAAAGTGATATCAGCTTTAATGATCTCAAAGCACATAATAAACATTCTCCAAATGCAGCTTCCCTCCACTATCATAAAGTAATTTTGCAAATGAAGAAAATGAAGCAAATGAGGAAAATGAGAATGCCATTCTATCAAATTGGCATCATTTTAAATGACAGAATTAAGAGATTACAAAGATCTTGATTTCCAGTTCACTAGTTCTCAGCAAACAGTCGTGTACAGTCAAGGACTGTGTGTCTGAACGGGAAAGGGCCATGATGATTTGGTTTCAGTTGTGAAATCTGGAATAGTGACTTTAGACAAAGTTGCCAATTTCCTTACAATTAGGCTAAAGATAGCCCAATTTCAAAAGATCAAGCAAAATCTTTGTTTTTTTTTTCTTTTTAAAAACAATTACTTTCTTGCAATGAAAAAAATACAGCTAAGACAGAATTGGGGCATCCAAAAGCTCCTTCAAATCCTAGAAAGGACTAAAACAACCCTACATTTGAACAAGTATCTTTCACATTTTGCTTAGAATCAGTCTTCGACTAAGAACCTAAGGAGGGGTTATTCCATCTTAATGAAGCTGAAATTGTATGTAGGAAATCTAGAATAAAATACACCAAATATCCAAAAAGCCCTAAAACATGTTAAATGATATGGCTATAGTGGTTCTAGAAATAAGTAGATAAGAGGAATGGATTTAATTATTATGATATTTACAGATACTTTGAATTTCATGATGAAATCATTATATTTGAATTGTTGAATTAAATTAAGTAAAAATACAAAGTTATGCCAAAATACACTAAGTTAATTTGAAGTGAATATGAATTATTTTATGATATTAATTTTGGCGGTATCTTTATTGAATACTCATAGCATAAAACACAGATATATTGGCTACATCGTAATGAGATATTAAAACCTAACACTGAAGCAATATAGTACTTAAAAAAAAAAGCACACAGATTCACATTTTTTTCATCTTGCAAAACACTCTACAAACGATATAGCTGATCAAATGAAGGTTGTCACGGTTGTACTAATAGTTACGTTACTTGGTCTCAGAGGTGTTTATGACCACCAAAGAAATTACATGATCAGGCTGAATGTCCACCTCAAATTACAGTCTGGTTTGAGTAACTCCTAACATTTTTCTTAACATTGCGGGCAAAGTTAACATAAAACAAAGGGTAAAATATCCGTTAGAAGTAAAAGGTCTTCAATTTGTCTTTCCAAAAATGTTACTTGTTAAAGCATTTTGTGAGAAAGTATCTGCCTTGTGTTCCCAATGTTGCTAGATGTTAAGTAAATATATGCTGATTACAAAAAAAAGTTGTTTTGGCAACTCACTTATTAAAGTGCGTTTGTAATCCCCATCTGTCATGAAAGTTTTGAAAAGTTTGTTTACTTTGGATAGCAGCCTTATCCAGGGTTACCCTAGCAAACAATGATAGCAGTCTTCAGAAGTTGTGTGAGGAACAAGCCACTAGGGATCCATTCTTGTTTTAATTGGCACACACAAACACTTTTCTGGTCTGTCAAGAAGATCAAGCTAATATGCATGGAGGGTGTTATATTCTCAGCTTTGGGGAGCAGTAAAGCTCCCTTTATTTAAGTAATTTAAATGATAGACTGCAAAAACTTTGCAAGTCAGAAAAATGTTTTATACTTTCTTAGGGAATATTTGTTTTAAGCAACGGAAAATGTTCTACATATCTAAAGATGTTGAACCTTATGTTATAATTACCCTGTTTCTTCTGACTCTGTGAAATGTTCCTAAATCCACATGCTACTAAATAAGCCAGGCCACCAATGGATCCTGCATTTCCACAACTCCCCCTGTGTTAACAAATGTGCGTTCATTAGTTTCCAGATGTTTATTGGATATTTTTTCAATGTGTTTGGGGTTGATTGATTTGCATGTACATTTATTGGAACCCTCAGTGGTGTCATCATATCAAAATAACCTGCCCATGTAAGCAATTTCTTACTTAATGGAAAGTAAACAAATGTTGAGCTATGTACACGACAGATCTCAAGTGCATTCTGAAATCTAAGGTTTAAGGCCAGTCTTTCAAGAAACAATGCTTTTTAATTGAAATTGAGCTGTATCTTTGACACCCAAATAATTTGGTCCATGCATTCGTACAACAGAGATTTGTTCTGCATAATAAAATTGGTCCTGCAGTGAACATTCACATGCCATGTCACCTGCCTGCTCTACCTTTCTGTTTATTAACAAAATCTAAATTTTGTTCAAATTTATTTCAACCAAACAAGCAAACAAAATCTCATGTTCATTCTTTTATCTGTGTTAAAATATTTTAAGTACTGAGAAACAGTCTTCTCAATATTCATGAAAGAATACTATCCAAGTAATTAGTAGATAGTTTAGCAGTTTCCACAGTTTTGCAGTCAGTTACACCAAAACTTTTGCCTGTGGTGCTCATATGAAAAACAACTGAAAAAGTGACTAATCAAAGCAGTTGGTAAACAAAGATATCAGCTTAGGGTTTTATTGCTCTTAATGTTAAGTTTTAAACTTGGGGGGAGTAGTTGTCTCTAGATAAATGAACTATTCTGGGACCTGTCACCACCAGTCACTCCCTGGCAACCACAGATCAGCTTCTAGCCTGAGCTATACTCACTGTGCACAATTACTTATCTAGTCACATGATTCTTGGGAATCTGCTACCCCCATCATTTTCAAATTGGTATGATTTTATTATTACTGTCATTATTTAAGTAATTTAAAACATTTTATTAACAAATTCGAAAGGGTAACACAAACACAAAATCTCTTTCCCCAAGATATACAGAATTGTCATCTCTTTGTCCATATCTTTTTATGAGTCAACATTACATATATGTTTATATTTTAATGAAAATCTCATGTATCCTGTAATAAAACTTTTTTACACATTTCACTGTCTATAATACAAACATCTCCCATGAGGATTTAGTTACAATACCCTCTGCTCTCTCCCCCATCTCACCCATGTTATCCCTTCCAGTCCCTGTTCCAAGCCAAAGTGATCTCTCTGAAACTTGGATATGATTATCCCATTCCTCTGCTAGATATCACTGTGAGGTTCCCACAGCTGTTTGAGTGCAGTACAAACTCTTAAATTCGGCCTGCCAGACCCTGTGTGCTCTGGCACCGACCCACTCTGCAGCTTCCCTGCTCCGCACTTTCTTCTGCATCTCTACAATCCAGCCATACTAGAATTCTTTTTGTTCCACAGCTGTCCCCATACTCATCCCATTTCTTCCCTTAGAGCAGGCTGTTCCTGCTGCCAGATCCCTCTGAGTCCCTCTATCATACCATTCAAATCAATTTAGATGTCACCTTTTCAGTAAAGGCTCCTCTGAAACACACGTCCCTTCCTTCCAAGTGCTCTCATGATACCCTGCTTCTCCTTTGTCACAGCACAAACTGGTCTACGTTACAATACCATGTTGAGCTTTCTGTCTCCCGCACTAAGCTGTAACCACCCTGAGGCCAATGGCAATTGTCTATGTGCATGGCTGAATGACCAACACATAAGGAACCCTAAGAATATAATAAATAGATAAACCTTATCTACTTTATTCATTTCAGTGAATGCATAATATTCCATTGTTTGATATGTCATAATATATTTAACTCACGCTCCACTGTAATAAAATTTTGAAGGCTACAATACAATTGCATTCTTTTAGGTAACGTAAGCAATGTAATTTTGACATCTACTGATGACACTTTATCAGAGTAGAGTAGGCAAACTATTTTGAAGATTGAGAACAGCAGTCTGAAAACCGTATTTTCCCATCAGTCAACAAGTCTTAGACTTCAGACAATGGGATTAAATTTGGAGGGCCCAGGAAGTACCTAGAGTGGTCTGTATTTCCACACATATCATTAGAATAGAATGTTCTTAATTATATTCCAAAGCCACCCAAATGTTTTGCTGGGATAATCTATACTAGATCATCCAAGAATCTTACCCTAGCTTCACTTTTCTAATCGGGAGTAGACAGCATGGGAAATTGGACACAAGATCAAGATTTTTAAGAGTTAATCCTCATGATGCAAAGATGCTCATTGCTGGTCCGTCAACATTGCAACCATTGATTTTACTAAAGCACTGTTAACATTACCAAACTAGCAGACTGTGGGAGAAGGTGGCAGTAGTTATGTTGCTGATAATTTTATTTAGAAGTTTTAACTAATTTTAAGATACACTGACTTAAGCAGAAACAGGTATCGTTGCCACTAGTTTATTACTTACATATGTCTCCTATTAATAAGTTCTGAGATTGCACAAGAATAAAAGATGTTACAATATGTAAGTATCTCTATGCTATTGTAACATATTTGGCCATGATTATGAGTGTTTATAAAACATTCAAGAATTGTTCCATGTCTACTTACATTAATGAGAACACCTGTTAGCTTTAGTGCTGTACAGACTTATTTGCATTAGATTCAGGTTTTTGCATATAGTACATCACTTTTTGAAACAATTAGATGCTTAGAGAGAAATATAGCTAAGTGAAAACCAGCAGTTTGAATGCCTTCCGGCTCAAGACAAATCAACTCCAGGTTTTGGTGAAAAACAGAAATCTGCTGAATTACAATAATGCCACTTAGAAGTGAATGTAGGTGTATTTTATATTTTTTACATTCAGAGAACAGAAGATAGATATAAAAATCTGTGCTTTAATTGTATTTCTTTTCTTTTCTTTTCTTTTCTTTTCTTTTTTTTTTGAGACAGAGTCTCACTCTGTTGCCCGGGCTAGAGTGAGTGCCGTGGCGTCAGCCTAGCTCACAGCAGCCTCACACTCCTGGGCTCAAACAATCCTTCTGCCTCAGCCTCCCGAGTAGCTTGGGACTACAGGCATGCGCCACCATGCCGGGCTAATTTTTTCTATATGGTTTTTTTTTTTTTAGTTGGCCAATTAATTTCTTTATATTTTTTATAGTAGAGACGAGGTCTCGCTCTTGCTCAGGGTGGTCTCGAACTCCTGACCTTGAGCGATCCACCCGCCTCAGCCTCCCAGAGTGCTAGGATTACAGGCATGAGCCACCGCTCCTGGCCTGTGCTTTTTCAAGTAAAATTATAGCCAAACGAGTCAGTTTCTAGTCAAGGATGTCAAGAAGTAA
>CAUYRT010058650.1:0-17737 GCA_963574885.1 Lepilemur ruficaudatus | reverse complement strand
CTCACAGCAACCTCAAACTCCTGGGCTCAAGCGATCCTTCTGCCTCAGCCTCCCCAGTAGCTGGGACTACAGGCATGTGCCACCATGCCTGGCTAATTTTTTCTATATATTTTTAGTTGGCCAATTAATTTCTTTCTATTTATAGTAGAGACGGGGGTCTCACTCTTGCTCAGGCTGGTTTCGAACTCCTGACCTTGAGCGATCTGCCTGCCTCGGCCTCCCAGAGTGCTAGGATTACAGGTGTGAGCCACGGTGCCCGGCCTCCTTTTAGCTCTTATGGCCTTGTTCCTTGCACAATTAACAGTTGTGTGGCTTTGTAAACTGTAGCCGTGTTCCTCAATTTCTTTTTCTTTTTTACATTTGCTAACTTATCTTTTACTATAGAGACATATACTTCTTGGTATTCTGCAAAGACTATCCCAATGCCTATAATAAAATAGTTTCTCAATGACAGTTTGTTGACTGATTGCCCAGTCCTTAGAATACTATTATAGAAAATTGATCTGACGGTGGTAGATTCAAGTACTCTATTTTTCTTCACATTTTTTCCTAATGTTTTCTTGCTCCTTTTGCCCAGGCCACTCTTTTAATTGTCCTTAATAATTATAGTTCCAGTTTAAACAACTGTTAGAGATTCAAAAATCCTGAAAATGGTAGATAGAGTACTACACTTGGTAGCTTTCTTTCAGCCAATGTGTTTGTAGCCAAAACAATGAGATTAGAGTAGAGCTTTTTCACCCTGGTTTGAGGTGCTGGAGAAATGTTCTGCTTTTCTAGTGCTTTGAATAAGGATGAGGAGGAAGATGCATTTGAGAAGACAAAAATGGTTTGTGGCATTAGGAAAAAGGGCTTCCAATATCAGATCCAGAGAGCACTGCAATTGTAGAAATGGGTTTGGCCTGGGTCAGGTCAAATGTCATTGGGAATGGGTTATGTCATCTCTTTAAGGATTGGTGAATGAATTGTGGTATGTATAGAAAACTACAAAGATGACAGAAGATGACAGTTTCATCTTCTGTCATGATTTTTAGAGAATTTATTTGAAAACTGGTAAAATTCCTAAAGCTGATCTAAAAGCCAAACTTAATACAATTGAATTTGGACAATCATAATTCAAGTACAGGAAAACAGAAAATTAAGTATATGACCTCTTTGTGGGATAAAGAGCTATCAAAGAATGTCAGTGTTTTACAAGGAAGGAGCAAGATTGTTTGGGAGAGTTACTAGATATTATAGAAGTGTTTGGGGTTTTTGTTTTACATTTGGTTAACTATAGTTGAACTGTAACAGATCATATGACTTTGCAAAAATAGAAAACTTGATAAAAATCTTTGAGGTCCCACAATGTCAACATTAATAAACTTTTTGAAAAGCAAAAGCAGGCTGTGTTTTTTCATCATGTGTTATCAAATATATATCGACATATAATATGAACCAAAGCAGTGAGATTAGAGGTTAAAAAGATGCAAATGCATCTAAGGGGGGGATGACACTGGTATAAAGATAATTACAATTTATGCAAGATATATTATTCCCAAAAGAGTAGTCGGAAGGAAATGTTGTGTGAGTTCAGAGTGAAAGGTTGCATCTGGTTAAACAGTTCAGAAAAGCTCCATGAGAAGAACTTACATGGTGCCAAGTACTATGTTAAGTGATGGAGAAACAAAGGTGCTCACCTCCGCAAATCCATGAAGGTCAACTGGAATTTTCTTTGTGATTAGTGTACATCAAGTATCCTCTGGGATTTTAAAAAAAGTTTTAGTTGCACCCAATTTTCATGGTAACATCTTCCAACTTTTTAATTATCTGATTTGGGCAGATGGAATTCTCCATCATTCCATTTTTATTCTGTGATTAGAGGTTATTAATTCCTTACCCCTTATCTAGGTTGTAACATTTTTCTTTTACTGTACTATATCTCTTTAAACATTTTCTGTTTTCACATAGACTGTTGTTTTATGACATTATATGGAACTGCTCTGGCTGTCCCACCCTCCAATCTGCAGAATGCAAAGCAATTTCAGTCACATCACACTTGGTTTATAGCATCTCAAAACTGTAAGAGGTAGAGCTTTATTCACCGTGGTCCTAGCCTGAGAGAAATTTGATTTTCTTGTTTCTCTGAGATTGTCTTTTCTTTGGGTGTGACTATTAGAGTGGTGAATGGATAAGCCTTTTTTTAGTTACCCCAAAAGCAATTCGTCCAAATATCTTCTTGGCTTAAAATGCATCTAGCGTGCAACCACGTCTCACCACCTGCATTGCTATTTCCCTGCCCCAAGCCATCACCGCATCTCTTGGATATTTGCAATGGCCTTCTAAGTGGTCTCCCTGCTTCTGCCCTCTCCCTTCTCTATTTCCCGCAAAGCAGCTGGAGTAAACTTTTTTTTTTTTTTAGAGACAGGGTCTCTTTCTGTTGCCCAGACTAGGGTGCAGTGGCACGATCATAACTCACTACAGCCTTGAACTCATGGGCTGAAGGGATTCTCTCACCTTGGCTCCCGAGTAGCTGGGACTACAGGTGCGTGCCACCACACCTGGCTAATTTTTTTTTTCATAGAGACAGAATTTCGATACGTTGCCCAGGCTGGCCTCAAACTCCTGGCCTCAAGTAATCCTCTAGTTTCAGCCTCCCAACGTGCTGGGCTTATAGGTACGAGTCCCTGCAACAGGCCTAGAAACAGACTTTTTGAAGCAGAAGTCAGCTCATGTCATTCCCACGCCTTCTCCCCAACTGAAAACCCTCCAGTGGCTAAGAGTCAAGGCCCACATACACCTCTTTCATTTCATCTCTTGCTCTCCCCCTGTCGTTTGCTCCTTTTCATCGCACTCTCCTCCTTGCTCTTCCTTGAATACACCAAGGCCTTCGACCTCAGGACTTTTGCAATTTCTATTTCCTCTTCTCAAAAGGCTCTTTCTTCAGATATTTGCATGACTGGTTTCCTCATTTCTTTCAGGTTTCTACTCAGAAGGTACCTTACCAACTTATTATTCAGGCCTTCCCTGATCATTTTATGTAAGATAACAAGCCCACTTCCTCTCCCTCCGCTTACTTCCTCGTACTCTTATCCCCATGCCTTTCTTAATTTTCCTCTATATACTATCTGAACACTAGTGTATTTATTTACTTTTTTATTTCTGAGTCAGGCTGATACCAATAAAACCTATTCTTCCCTGCTTACTTTAACTCCCTGCTTTCTGGGTGGATAGCTTCTCAATTGAAGGCTAATTTACCAGCTTCTCTTGCATCCGGGTTTGTCCTCAAGACAGAGATTGCCCTTTCCCCAGAGATTGCCTTTTTCCCATCTTGGCAACTTTGTCAAAGATAAGTTCACTATAGATGTATAGATTTATTTTGGAGTACTCTATTCAGAGTACAAGATATGTTGCATTCTTCCCATCTTCCACCTAGAAATGATAGAAAATTGACCCCAAAAAAGATGACAGATTGGATGAGAGTAAAGAGTACAATAGAGGACTTCTGCAGATGAGTGGGCAAAAAAAAAAAAAAAAAATGATCCAAATTCTTTGGAATAGGATACCGCAAGCAAAAATTGGTCTTGGGGCAACTGACAGGATGACTGTTTGGGTACCACAGCAGGAATAGCCGGTAAGGTTTATTCATATCTACCTCTCTCCTACTTTGGGAAATGTAACAAGCCATGGAAGCCTTTGACCCCAACAGTGAATGTGGCATTTGGTTCAGAGAGCAGGAAAATGTACCAGGTGATTGGGAGCTCCCATGCAGAAAAGGACTACTGGAAACTTACCCAATATTGTATTACATATTATATTTCATCCCTCATCACAGGCACAGGCAAAGGAACACCCCAGGCAAAGACAAACACATAACCTAGAGTCATCAAACATTTGGGATGAGCCAATAAAATCAGAGACACGCAACTCAGCAAACAGTAGAACCCAAAGAAACAGTTAACGGAAGAGACCTCAGAATAAGTATACCTAATATCCTCAGAGATATAATAGAAGATAATGCAAGAAAAAGTATAAGATCTTGGACATTTTTAATCTGATTATTGACATAAAAATTCAACAAGGGCTAAATCCAGAATAGGACAGACATAGTTAAAACAAATGAGCTGAAAGATCAAGACTGAAATTCCTCCACAAAGCCATATGAAAAGATACAAAGATGAAAAATATGAAAGAAAATTTAAATGACATGAAAGATCCAGATGTCTGAAATCAATATGATAAGTTTGAGAAGGAGGGAATAGAGAAAATATAAGAAATAGAGATCTATTTAATAAAATTTGCTGATTGTGCATTAGCACTTCAGGAAACATCATTTAAATCATAATCTTTGCCAGTGGCGTCCCCTACTGTTATGCATTGTACAACCAGAGTCATGGCGAAATGAATAAAAGGAGGATATTTCACAGGAACTAAATACATGTATATGTACATCCTCAGACTGCAAGGTCCTATTAAATGCTGGATATACAGGATGAAATTAAAAGATTCCTTACCTAGGTTCATGGTGACAAAATTGCAGAACAAGGAGTCAAAGAGAAAGTTCTAAGAACACTCAGAGAAAGTGCTAACAAAGAAATGGAAATCAAATTTATATCAGATTTCTCATTTGGGCTGCACTGGATATAAGACAATGAAGCATTATTTTTTTAAAAATCTAGGGAAAATAATTTTGAAACTAAACTTTTTTAATTTAAAAAGTGTTTTTTAGAAACACAGTCTTGCTCTGTCACCCAGGCTGGAGTGCAGTGGCACGATCATAGCTCACTGCAGCCTCGAACACTTGGGCTCCAGCAGTTCTCCTGCCTCAGCCTCCCAAGTATCTAGGATTACAGGTGTGCACCACCACACCCGGCTAATTTTTTTTGTTTTTATTTTTTATAGATGGGGTCTCGCTATATTGCCCAGGCTGGTCTTGAACTGCTGGGCTCAAGTGATCCTCCGGCCTCAGCCTCTCAAAACACTTGAAACTAAACTTCTATATTCAGTCAAACTATCATTTTAAGTGTGGTTGAATTGTCAGACTCTTTCTGAAAGAATTACTAGAGTTGTATTCCAGCAAGAATTAAAAAAAGATTCTGAGGGAAGATGTGGGATACCAGAAGCAAAGGTGACCATGTACCTGGTAAAACATATTGCTAAGTCAATGTAAGCTTTTATTCTAAAAAATAAAAAAAGAAAGCCTGGAATTAAATTCTAGATAATATGGAAAGGAGGTGGGGGATGACAAGAGTGAACAAAAGTAAAACAAGCTAAGTAAGATTTATGTTCTATTCAGGAGGAAGATGTAGATATTATTATTGTGGAAGTTAGAAAAATGTTGGTGTAAAAAATACATATACACGGCACTAGAAGAAGGGTATTTCATATTCATAAAAGTGATCCATTAAGAATGATCATGAGGCCAGGCGCGGTGGCTCATGCCTGTAATCCTAGCACTCTGGGAGGCCAAGGTGGGTGGATCACTCAAGGTCAGGAGTTCGAAACCAGCCTAAGCAAGAGCGAGACCCTGTCTCTACTTAAAATAGAAAGAAATTAATTGGACAACTAAAAATATATAGAAAAAATTAGCCGGGCTTGGTGGTGCATGCCTGTAGTCCCAGCTACTCAGGAGGCCGAGGCAGGAGGATTGCTTGAGCCCAGGAGGTTGCTGTGAGCTAGGCTGACGCCACGCACTCACTCTAGCCCGGGCAACAGAGCAAGACTCCGTTGCAAAAAAAAAAAGAAGAATGATCATGAATTGTTTGTACTTAACACAGGTACACACACAAATGTACACATAAGGACTTTTGATAAGGCAACAATCACAGTGATGATTTTAACATACCTTTCTCAGGAATTGACAGATCAAGTTGACTGAAACTTATTGAAGATATAGAGGATTTGAAGAACATGGTTAACAAGATTAATCATAACTGTACTTATACATATACCATCTTGTATTCAAAATAGGTAAGTTACATTATTTTCAAATTCACAGGGAATATTGACAAAAATTGACCATGAGTGAAACAGCAAATTAAATCTCAACAAGTGTTGAAAAATATAGGACATATTCCCTGCTTACGAAACAATAAAATAACTGACAAACTCTCTTTAATCTATACTCTTAGGAGAAAGCACATGGGTTAAAGGAGATATCAAAATAAAAATTATATACTTTTTAGAAATAAACAATAATGAAAGCACTATAATTCAACCATACCCTGAAATTTCACAAGCTTTGGTTATAATAAACTAGAATTCAAATCTTAGCCCTATATTTAAAGAGCTCCTTGAATTACAATTTCTTATCCCAATTATCTTTTCCTCCACTATGAAATCTATATCATGGCAGATAATATTAAAATCTATATGTAGCAGTCAGAAGAAAATTCATAGCTTTAGAATACACTTCAAAGAAAAGAAGACCTATTGAAAATAATGAATTGAGTATTTAACTCAAAAACTAATAAAGGAGCACAACAAAAACTTTAGGAAAGTGAAAGGAATAAGCTACACAAAGGAATTTTCAGGATCAATGGAACAGATCATACCTCCCTACTCCACCAAAACTGAACTAATCAATGACACCAAAAAAACCAAAGGCTGTTTTCTGAATAGAAAATCAAAGGGTTAATCCTTTGGTCAATTTAATATTGAAAGAGAACAAGCAAATAAATAACATTAGATATAGAAGATATTTAAAATGATGTATATTTTTGATATAAATATATTTGCAAATGCAGACAAAATATTGACTTTTCTACACAAATTACCAAAGTTGATTCAAGAAAAATAGAATCTCTGAATAAAAAATAACTACAGGAGAAACCGAAAAGGTAGTCAAATATCTACTGTTAAAAATAGCACCAGACCCAGACAGTTTTACCAAACACTGAGGGGAGACAATACTTATATAAATTGATCAACATGATAGAATAATATTAAAAGCCACCCTACTGATATTGTGAGGCAATGACAGCAACAGATATTATGGTTAAATGAAATAATCCGTGTAAGGCAAATAAGGCTTTGGTACAGGAAAACAATCAATAAATTTAGTTATGCTCCATGATCTAGATTTCATAATGGAATGAAAGATAATTGGGATAAGAAATTGCAATTCAAGGAGCTATTTAAATATAGGGCTAAGATTTGAATTCTAGTTTATTGTGACCAAAGCTTGTCAAATTTCAGGATATATGGTTGAACTTATGTTAGAAAGCGATTATTTCCTAAAATCAATATGCGGTATTTGTAAACTGCTTATTTCTTCTCTTCAAGGTCTTTTTTCTGCCCTTCCATTAGAAGTGGGCCTCAAAGTCACAGTCAGGCTCCCGATGAGTGCTGTTTCACTGAAGACCATGCCATTGCTGCTTCAAAATTGAATACTCTAAGAGAATACCACATTTGGGGAATTTATCTTTATTCCTCTAGAATCAAACCAGTTATTTATGTTCCTTCTTAGAGGTTTTCTTTCTTTATTAATTCCAATATCACATCTAGGAATCTTTACCTTTAACATATGCTCCCTCTTCACAATTTATTCTTTTTTGTCCTCTGTAAGTCTAAGGGTTGAGGAGGAGTATGTGCTTAGTGTGATATGCAAATGAAGGGGGAAGGCAAGAAGATGAGCTTCTTATCCTTTGGAAGTTTTGACCACATATTTAGAAATAAACCAAGAAATGGGGGATAAAAGAAGGACAGCAAACAATTTTATTGGCTCCCATTTTACCACCAGTGTGCATTAACAAAAAAATCTATACCTAAAAGACCTTATGGAGGCGTGGAGATTCAACTTCCTACTTTTTTTTCTTTTTTCTTTTTTTTTGACATTCTGCTTTCCATTGCCAAGCTTACTATATAAATCTTTAAAGTCTCTCAGTTTTTATACTATTATAGCTATGAGACTGGTAATAATTATTTCTTAAGATTGTAACAATATCATTTGCAATAACACAAAAATGACAGATCTAGGAATATTAATAAATCTAATAACACTTGTAGAGGGAAAATTATAACCACTGTCTTGACACATTAACAATGATGTAAATAAACAAACAAATGGAAAGTTATACCTTGTTCATGGATTGGAAAAGTCAATGTTGTGATGATATCAATCTGCCCCAAACTATAGATTTAATGCAATTCCACTCCAGATCCAAATGTCTTCTCAGAAGAATTTGACATAGTTGATCACTCTTTCTTGAGACATTTTCTTCTCTGTTTTCCTTCTTCCTCACTGGCTACTTCTTATCAGTATCCTTCACTGCCATGTCTTCTACACAACCTCTAAAATTTGGCATGCCTCAAGGCTCAGCCTTAGACCCTTTTCTGTTTCTTTTTGTCTATTATCTCTTCTAGTCCCATGGCTCTAAATGCCACATATATATGATGATTGTCAAATTTTTATCTCTAGTCCAGGATTCTTCCCTGAGCTCAACTCATATATATCTATTGCTTTT
This sequence comes from Lepilemur ruficaudatus, assembly GCA_963574885.1. Taxonomy (NCBI): domain Eukaryota; kingdom Metazoa; phylum Chordata; class Mammalia; order Primates; family Lepilemuridae; genus Lepilemur; species Lepilemur ruficaudatus. The sequence continues at coordinate 9,296 of CAUYRT010058650.1, read as the reverse complement.
TCAATAGTTACACTTAAATGTCTAATAGGAATCTTAAACAATATGTCCAATAACAAAACTTTTGCTTCTTGCTACCCGTGCCCCTGCTCCACCAACTTGTTCTTTCCCAGTTGTCAATGAAATGTTTATTGGTCTGGCTCGAAATCTAGACATTGTTCATTATTCTCTTTCTCACATTCTCTACATCTAATCACTAAGAAAGCTTTGTTGACACCTCCCACAATACATATTCCAAATGCGACCACTTCTCAATAGCTTCACAGCTGACATGCTAGTCCAAGCTACCATAATCTCCACCTGGGCTCATAACTAGTTTCCTTGTTTCTACTATTGTCCTTCTACAGTCCCAGTGTGGTGGTGGTGGTGGGAGGGGGTGTTGTCTGTCTCCAGCTAAGCCTGGTGGCAATGAGGAATGTCAGCTCCCTCTCAGTTGGCTGTCAGCCATGCCTCCATTCTGTCTGGTTGTTAGGCCTGGGATGGCTGGACAGGTGTGGCTAATCCTTAGCTCCTCCTAGGGGAACATTCCTAAATTCTGAAGGCACTTAGCCAAGACCCAGAATGGACTCAACGATTCCTGTTTTACTCCACACGGGTTGGTCCACTTCAGGGATTCCTTCTTAGGCTAGGAACCTCTATGTTCTGAAATGGGCCTAGATTCTATAGAAGCTCCCGTGGTTCTAGAACGCGTTTAGGGTTCTCCATACTGAGCCTGGAAGGTGAAGAACCATCCCTACCTGACCCACCCTCCCAACCAGTTGCCCCTTCGGCTCCATACCTGTCCACCCTGGGGGGCTGTGCTTAGGTTTGGAACCCCTAGGGATTACAGGATAGGCCCAAGACCCTCACAGGAGAAGCCTTGGTAGGTCCAAGACGCCCTGGATATTGCCTCTGCCGAGTCTGGGGACGAAGAAAGACACCCCTGAAGAAAGCCTATGTACTTTCCTCCCTGCTGGCTGCGTCAGATCCCTTCCGGGCCTCCTCAGCCCTGGGAACTTGTCATCAGGGATAGGATAAGCCGTGGACCTTGTGGGCAAGCCCCGCGGTTGCCAAATCCATTCTGCGGTAGCCCTTGAGGAGCCTGGGGCCTTTCTGCGCGCTGGCTTGCTGATGCTGCCCACCCGGGGTTCCTTCCTGACGCTGATGGTGATGGAACCGGCCGGGGAGATCGCCTGCGCCGAACTGGGAGGCGGGCGGCCGTCTCGAACTCTCCACCCGCTCCCTCCCTGCCGCCGCCGTCTCCTCCCGCTGCTTTTTTCTCGGGTCTCTCGCAGCAGGCGGAGAAGCTGGGGCGCTCGCCCGGAGGCCAGAGCCCTCCCCCCTCTTCCCGAGGCTCGTGCCCCCACAGCCCCTGCGCCGGGCGGCGGCGGCTGCGGCCTGCACGGGCGGGCTGGGCCGGCGGGTGGGCCTAGCCGGGAGCGCTGCTCAGCCGCGAGCCAGGGGAGGCCGCGGGTCCGCGCACGCTACGGCTTCCCGCGATCCTTCCCTCCTGCCGCTGGGTTCTCACACCAGCTGGCCCCCAGTACACAATTACGCGGGGATTTTGAGGGGCCGCCCATGAGTTGGGGGCTTCTCTCCCTACCGGCGGGAATCGGACCATCGGCCTGTTGCCGCCGCCGCCGACCCACTCTAGAGCTAGTTTCTCGTTCCTGCAGTCACTTGGCAAGCAAGAATTTCTCACAGGGCTTGGGAGCGAAGTTGCGGAAAAGCCTGCGCCGGTCGGCATTGGCGTCAGCTGGGTCCGGTGCAATGGCGGCGGCGGCCCCCAGCGGCGGGCGAGCGCTGCAATGTGCAGAGCAGCCACAGGGTGGCGCCAGCGGCCCGCCGCGGGACCCGCTTGGCGCACGACGCCTCCCCCGGGTTCCAAGGCTCCCTCAGCGCGAGTCTAGACTTCAGTGCCGAGCTGAAAAAGGCCTATTTATTGACGGTTGTTAAGTAGGTTATTTACAACAGAATCTACCGACACATCCTGATAGGAACAGAGAGAAATGATTGGTGACAGACAGCAAGTAGATCTGCAAACAAGTAAAAATACGAATATGAATTTGCAGTGTCCAGTACTTTCTTCGCAAAAATTAGTGGAACAGTTTTTTTAAATTGTTCAAGAAAATATAAAACACTGACTTACCTTCAATGCATTTCTTTTACTTGAACATATAGTGTTGCTGTATCAGAAGTAAAAGAACTTTTCATCTTCTTTTCGCAACCTTGCAGATCATGCACTTGAGAAACAGACGAGTCATGGGTGAATGAGGTATCCACACTTGCCCTTTACTGAGAATGGTGAAAATGCAGGGAGACTGTTCTCTGAAGCCTGTTGATATTTTCTGGCATCATTTTGCGTATCTTTAATACTCTTTGAGATAGCATTGATGCTGTTCGCACAATGTTTCCAGCTTCTTGCATTATGCTTTCTGTAGGATTTTACATCGTTTTTATGGTTGGGTGGAGCTATGTAACTTGGTCTGACTAATGAGTTGGAAGTATTTTGTGTCAATTCTGGGGTGAAACATTTAATACCTGGTTTGAGATGCTCCAAAACTCTTCTCCACTCTTCCAGACAGTGGCACTTTTATCAGCCTTCTTGACTGACTGATATAACGTGAATAAATAACAAACCTTTGTTGTTTTACGACGCTGAGATTTTGGAATTGTTTGTTACCTTAACATAACCCAGCCAGTCCTGATACAGCCTAACTCACACATGAATACAGCGGGAGTAGAGTTGTGTGTAAGTTTGTTACCGAGAGGAAATAAAGAGCAGTTGTTATCAATATTTCTTACACCCCCTTTGCTTTGCTCTCATGAAACTCTCCCAGGAGCCAAACATTTTTGATAACAGAGTAAGAAAGAAGTAAGAACTTGAAAGAAAATGGTCTTAAATTCTGCCCTGCCTCTCTACAATACGCTGGCGTTCAGAACATCTCAACATGAGCGGACACATGCATTTCTAATACCTTTCTAGTAGCTTTGCCCTTAACCCCCATAAGATGTGAAAAGACAGGGAAGGATATGAGAATTTATACAAACTCTGGTTTATAGTGTCTTTGTGTCTTTGGTACCATTAGAGAGATTTTATTCCCAGGGCAACACATCATTATTTGGGATGGGTGAGAGCTGTGCCTTTCTTTGGTAAATTAGGAGAAGGGTAAGTGAGAAAGAGCAGAGGGAAAGGAGAACCAGCTGCGAACTCAAAGCAGGCGTGTTCTCAGGTAGGTCAGTATTATGCAAGAGCGCACATGGAAGTCCACAGCGGGAAGTTTGACTCCCCTCAAATATTGTTGCCAAGGTACCCTTAAACATCTTTGTCCCCATGGGTTCGTATGTATTCCAGGACTCCTAAATCAGTGAGGCAATTCATATGCGTGACAATAGGGAGTGACAGTGCTGACTCTGTGGGATAAAGTGCTGTATGGTCCCTATTTCACCATTATTGAGTGAATACGATTAATCCCTTTCTTGGTTTCCACCAGTAACGTTAGCAGGCTTACATTTTGGTTTTAATGGTGACCAGTGAAATTCCAAATTCTGACCTTAAAATGAAAGTCTTCATAATTCACAAAAGTACAAAGCAGAAACAAATAAAAGATGTTCCCTCTCCTATCCAGCTAGAGGGGAGAGAACATTTTGTGTCAAAAACCAGCTTTAAAAACCTGATTTGATGAGGTATTAAACTAAGAAAATTCCCTGGAATATCAAGCTTGTTCTCCTGTATCAAAGAATACCTCGTACACATAGTTTTTACTGTTACCGACTTATTCTGTTCTCTGTTAAAATAAATGTGTCTCTAGAAGTATTTGAACAAAGGGGTCCTATAAGATCTCCAAAGACTTTATATAAATTGTTGCTGTGTATATGCAACTGTCTCAGGTTGGACTCACTGGAAGCAGATGCTGAGACTATTTGGGATGCAAGATGTTTATTAGTGATGCACACCTGTTTGGGAAGTTCCTCTTCCAGAATTTCACTGTGCTTTTCTTCCTGATGGAAAATAAAGAAGAGTGAAGTTAGTGGGATGAACTACAGGTCCCATTGCTGTGCTTGGACTCAGGGTCACAATTGTTACTTACTGCTTCAGAGACTGACCTGGTGGCATGACCCAGACCCTCATTCCGGACAGGCCTGAGTATGGTCGCTGAGCCCTTCTAAGTCTGCATTTGCTGCACCTGTCTGTTTAATGTTGTGTTTGGGAAAGGGAGTAATATGAGGCCCCCATGTGGATTACTGGGGTTCCATACATAGTCTTCTCTCCTCCCATTGTGTAACAGTAGCCCGTCTCCTCCTGTGATTAGAATCAATTAACCCTGTTAAGATACTGGCTCCTCTTCTTGCCTTCTGGTTCCTGGAAACAACTAGCCCAAAGTATCCAGGCATCAGCTGTGGGTTATAATTCAGTGGGACTTATGCTGTGTCCCTTGATCAAAGTGTGCCCCCATTGGGAACTAGGACCTCTAACCCTGCAGAGCCCAGAGTTACAGGGATGGGAAGCACAAAGCCCCTTAGTGGGTCATTAGGGCAATAGTAAGTGGGAATTGTAACTACTTCTTGGTTTTGGGACTTCTTCCTATTGGGGACACAGCGTGTGTATGGTATCCTGGAGAATGGCACCTCAGCCCTACCTTTCAGTTGTGCTTTCCGTATGCTGTCCCAACTCTCTGCCAGGCTGACAGCTTCTAGACGGTATGGTATTTGATTTGACCTGTGGATCCCAAGGTCGTGGTCCACTCCTGCACTTTCTTCCATGTAAGTGGGTAGCCTGGTTAAATACTAGGTGACATAGGATTTCTTGCCTAAGGATCAAGCATTCTAGAAGCCCCTGGATAGCAATGCTGTCTAAGGCCCTGTGAGCAGGAAAAGCAAACCGATACCTGGAATACATGTTGATTCCTGTGAGAAAAAAACCTCATGCCCCTTCTAGGCTAGAAGGGGCCTAATATAGTCAACTTGATACCAAGTGACCACTAGTGTTCTCAAGGTATAGTGCCATATCAGAGCCTCAGTGTTGGTCTATGTTGCTGGCAGGTTGGACATTTACTGGAGTCAGTAGCTAGATGAGTCTTGGTAAGTGGGAGTCCGTGATGTTGGGCCCATATACAGTCTCTATCTCTTGCTCCTGTGGCTGCTCCACCGTCATTTTTGCATTACGGTGGCTGATGACGGGCTGACTGACATCAACTGGCCAGATCATTTTGTCTTCCTTGTTGCTTTGTGTCTCTTTCTTGGGGAATGTTCTCTGGTTAAGATGTGATGTGTAAAGACCTTCATACTTCATGCCCACTCCCACATGTCCATCTACATGCTTCTACCCCAGGCTTCCTTGTCCTTAACCTTCCAATCCCTTTTTCCTCCTAGGCTCCTGGGTCAACCAGTCAGGGCATTTGCCCCTCCTTGTGAGTCTGAATATATTTTACCCTCAATCTCTTTACACACACAGTGGTTGGCTAGGTTCACTACCTGAAATGCTGTCCACTGGGATGATTTTCCTCACCCCGTATTTAAAAGTCCCCCTTGATTTGCTCTCAATTTTCAGTTAGCAGCCTTATACTGAGTTGACCCATCCATCTCAAGCTTTTTTTCTCCTCCTTCAGCTGGTCATAAGGGATTCCCCCTGTAGCCACAGGTGTTGGTAGGTGCTATGGTGTCTGGGCTACCTGCCTGTACAGCTTGCTTGTGCCCTCTGCTCTTGCTTGATCCAGAAAGTATTATTTATGATAAATTGTTGCTGGGCCTTGCTGACCTTATGACATAGTGGGCCTGACTGTACCTAGTTCATGATGGGCATTTCTGTTCTCAATGTCACTTAGTAATCAAATTAAAAAAGAAAAGGAAAGAAAAAAAGAAAGGTACTGTCTCTACCAGGGCCCGGTAGCATACCAAGAGTTGTTTTTCAAAATGCATATAATTTTCTGTCACAGATGGCATAGCCTTGCTCCAGGATCACAGGGGCCTGTATTGTGGTTCTCCAGAAAGGGCCTGCTGTCTAGACAATTCTAGACAATATCTTTTCTCACAACTAATACTTCCAATGCAGTAGGGTTTGATGGATCGCATGGCCCGAGTGGTAGGGCTTCTTGCACACCAGCTTCAACCTACTGCAAAGCTCTTTCCTGCTCCAGGTTCTATTCAAAGGTGGCAGCCTTTCAGTGTTTCTGGTATATGGGCCAAAGAAGGATCCTTAGACATAGAATATTCCACTTCTAGAACCTGAAAAGGCCTACTGTCTTAGTCCATTTTGTGCTGCTATAACAGAATACCTGAGACTGGGCAATTTATAATGAACAGAAACTTATTGACTCATAGCTCTGGAGACCAGAAAGTCCAAGATCAAGGGACTGGCATCTGGTGAGGGCCTTCTTGCTTTGTCATCCATGGTGGAAGGGCAAAAAGCGGATGAAAGAGTAAGAGGGGGTTGAACTCATCCTTTTATAAGGAACCCACCTCCAACATAATGGCATTAATCCATTCATGAGGGCATTGCCTCCATAACCCAAAACCTTCCCATCAGGCCTCACCTCTTTACACTGCTGCTTCAGGGATCAAGTTTCCAACACATTAACTTTGGGGGACACATTCAAACCATAGTACTCACCAAGTGTTGTGATTTCTTCATTATGGTGGGAGGTATGGGTTGTAATAATACGGTTTTTGCTTTGAAGTGAGGTCCTGGCATGTCCCTGACTACTTGACTCGTAAGCAATTTATGGCTGTGGAAGTTCCCTGAATCTTTGCAGAGTTTATCTTCCACCATGTGGAGCACCAAAGCCTCCAGTGTTCTGGCTTTTTTAAATCTCATCTTGCCCTAGTAACATAATGCAGTCAATCTAATGGATTAGTATGGAGTTCTGCAGAATGACCAGATGATTTGACTCTCTTTGGACTATTTTTTGACAAAGCCAAAGAAGAGTTAGCATAGCTCTGAGGCAAAACTGTATATGGTATGTTATTGTCTGTTTCTTATGAATGCAAACTGTTCGTGATCTTTTTTGGTTCAAACAGAAAAGGATCATCCACTAAATCAACGGTAACATACCATGTACCTGAGGCCATGTTAATTTGCTCTAATAAAGCTAACACATCTGGCATGACAATTTATGATTGGGGCTGCTATTTAGTTGAGCATGCAGTCATCTCTAGGATCCATTTAGCTCCTGCAGGGGCCAGACTGGAATTATATAGAGGCATTATGGGGATCCACTTCCACCCCACTGCATCCTTTAGATTTGCATTGTTCAGTATGGCAGTCACTAGGCACATGTGGCTATTTAAATTCAAATTAATGAAATAAAATTTAAAATTCAGTTTCTCAATCACACTGGCCACATTTCAAGTGTTCAATAACCACATATGGCTCATGGCTACTTTATTGGACAGAGCAGATATAGAATATTTCCACCACTGCAGAAAGTTCTGTTGGACAGCACTGCTTTATTGTTATTTTTAACTTTTGAAAATTAAAAAAAATTTTTTTGTAGAGGTGGGCTCACTTTGTTGCTCAGGCTGGTCTCTAACTCCAAGGCTCAAGTGATCCTCCCACCTTGGCCTCCTGAAGTCCTAGGATTACAAGTGTGAGCTACCGCATCTGGCCCAACAGCACTGCTTTAGATCTTTAGAAATATCATTAATCTCTGCCATCAACCCCAGTAATACAATATTGGTTTTGATTTGCTATCTTACTTTAGGGCTGAGGGATAGTTTCAGATGCTTCCACTTGGCCTTCCCCACTATGATAGCTATTATCCCTCAGATTAAGGGCTCAATGTGGTATTTATGCCAACTGCCAAGTATTTCAATCCCAAGCATGAGTTCAGGGACCAGAGAAATGACTACTGAGTGGACCCACTGCAAACCAGACCTTGGCCAGGACTCTATTTATTACTTGGACCTCAAAGGCTCCCACTCTAATGAGAAGGCTATTTGATGCTTTGGTTCTCAAGTATCAGTGTCAACTCAAACCCTGTGTCCAATATTCCACAAAATGTTTGGGTAGTCCCCTTTCTCCAGTGCAGAGTTACATGAATTAAATGACTTTGTGTACTTGCCATGGTATTTCAGGGTCCTTTACCCTGGGCACCCAGCTACCTCTTCAGTTAATAGGTTCTGGGTCTGAAAACTGACCTTAACCTCTCTGTCATCCATTCTTGATTTCTTCTGCTGGTATAAACTCAGTAGTATCCTTGTTGAGTGCCAATCTGTTTGCACTCCTAGAGATTCCATGTTCTATTAATCATTTCCATAATTCTGGAGGTCGGGCTTTCCTGGATGTCACTCCAACCTTGCTGGACATTATGCTGACTGTGATTTCCTGGTCTCTGATGGTTAAGAAATAGCATCTGGCCTCTATTGTTTTAGAATCTTATCACCCCCATTGTTAGCAGTGAGCCAAATTCTATGACTTCCCCTTCTACCATCAGCCCTTGCCATAGGAGCACCACCATTGAATATTTTAGAAATTCTTATGCCTTTCTCACCAATATGTTCCTTACTGCCTTGGTAAATGGCATTTCTTTTAGATGCTTCCATGAAACATAATCATCTGGCAGATCTTCTGGCCATACAAAGTATACTCATGGGAGCATGCCCACTTCCCTAAGCCTTTTAATCCCTGTCTTCATTGTCTTCCAGGATCATACTGGCATTTCAGCTTCACTCAGTATTGGCCATAACTTTTTCCACTCTTCTAGGAACCATCTTAGTAATGAGTTGGCACCAACTCCTAGGGTTTTTGCCATGGTGCTAAATCTTGTATCTCAGGAGAGAACTCCCAAGTTAATAAACTTTTCTCTATCCAACTTTATGTTCTGGCCCCCTTGATCAAGTACCCCTAGAATCCAGTCCTATGTACATCTCTAGGCTCCTGTGGGTAAATATAGGCTAGGTTTTTTATCTCTATTGGGTTATAGTCCTTTACTTTTCTCATCAGGCCCCAACTGGATTATACTGTGACTTAGCTTCACTGGTGGTTAAGAGGAAAGATGGGGGCAGATCCTGAGGTGGGGGGACATCTATTGCCTTCGGACATCTGGCATGCCCTAGATGCCAGCTGGTGCAGCAGAGGGTCCCCGAGAGAATCTGAAGCATTTGGGAGAACTGCCTGCAGGTGACCTCTGGGGTATGCAGAGGAGATGTGGGACTGACCAGTGGTGGCACACAGGCCATAAGAAACAGAATGGCGGCCAGGCGCGGTGGCTCACGCCTGTAATCCTAGCACTCTGGGAGGCCGAGGCGGGTGGATCGCTCAAGGTCAGGAGTTCGAAACCAGCCTGAGCAAGAGCAAGACCTCGTCTCTACTATAACTAGAA
>CAUYRT010058647.1:0-42922 GCA_963574885.1 Lepilemur ruficaudatus | reverse complement strand
TTTTTTTTTTATTGGGGGAAAACTACAAAGCATTTACAGTACAATATTTACAGTCACAATTTGTAGTGAGCTGATTTCCCAAAATATATTACCACTCACGTTGACTTAACTTGTTACATTCAAAAACCTACTCTGTCAAAGTAGTCCAGAGAGTACATACATAGTGCTCCAACTGTATCTATGTACAACCAACACTCCATTTTAAGTATACAATTAAATGATTTTCAGTGAATTTACCAAGGTGAATAATGGCATTTTTTAATTGAAATGTGTATTATGTAATTTCTTCTGTGATCCAAAAACAATACATTTTGGTAATAATTCTGCTTCTTATTGTCTTTCCAATTGAGTAAAAGTATCCTCTTTTTTTCCACTTCAGAAGCTGTTCTGGAAGTAGAGCAGCATCTGGTGAAGAGGCAGAAGCCAGCCCCAGGGGTGCCACAGGAAGACAGGAGCAAGGGCACTGGTCCTCAATTCCACAGGCCGGTCAAGTCTAAATGTAAGTGTGAGGAGCGACAGAGGGCGGGGCAGTAGTTGGGGTGGCCCTAGGTGAAGCAGCGGGTTTCAGGAGCACAAGGACTGTTGGCAGACACTCTTCCGTCAGCCTGCGTGTTCTATCTCCCATCCCTATCCCCACTGGTGCAAAAGCCTTGAGACCATAGCTACTAATGTCAGGTTTTTAAATCCCCTATAGTAAAATACATGTGCAGAGTGTGATCCTAACTGATTTTTAAGTCCAGGCATGTTGAATAGAGTCTTAAAATAATCATTTCCATAGGACATGACTAGGTATCCAAGTGTTCACCAGATGCTAGCAGCTAGATTTTGTAGAGAAAAATTGCTAACTTAAGCTTCTTTTCATGATTCAGCAGAGGGTTTTAAGTAATAAAAGATCTGGAGATTTGTAAAATAAATAATTCCAGTGCAAATGGGAAAATTAAAATAATCTTATCATCTCCCAGTCATGTCTATATGTGTTTTTCTACCATTATCATATTTCTCCTAATTGGGCCAATTTTTTTATGGCTGATATTTTATGGTTTTAAGTTATGAGCCGTAATGAAGAAATGACGCCTTTCAGATGACTGAAGTGATAGGTACTAAATTTTCCTAAAAACAATCTAGGATATATGAAACAGAGCATGATACAACAAATACGGTTTTATTCATATGTGAATATATATTCAATATATATTCACATATATATTGAATATATTCAATATATTTTCACAGTGAAAAATAATAATAACAGCATGCCAGGATCCCTTTTATTCCTTAATTGATCTCTCAGTAGAAGCAATAAAAACATAAAGTACATCATTAACTTTCAAACCTTGATGGAAAAAAAAAACCACAACATGCCATCCATTTCTGACAAGTAGACATTATCTCATAGTATCCACAGCCATCCTATGCTTATTACTATTGCCTGGTCTTAAGTGTGACTTTTGGACACATGATTCAGTATTTCCTAATACTTAATAGTACAATGGCTTTTTATAGTCTAATTTTATTTCGTAATTGAAAGAATGAATTGTTAAGATTCCTCAGAGTTTCTGCGTTCTTGCTGGGGGTGCACCTGAACGAAAGGAAAAGCACAGCATCTAGCCCTATGGTTAATGCCACATGACCACATCCTGTCTAGAATGAATTCATTCACAGTTCCTGGAGAAATGCAAATACATTAATGATTTTACTAAGGTATTACATTTTTAATATACATACCACTGATTATTTTGGCTGGATTCCATCAAAGCCAGATGTTCTCCAAATGAAATACTTATAATGCAAAACCACTGTATAAAAAATACATGCTCACTTAAGCAGCAGGTTGTAGGACTCAAGCTGATCACAGATTTTGGAGAAGCTGATGAAAGAGGCATGAGGTGGGTGACATTCATTATGTCAGGGGAAGCCTCTGAACTCAATCCAGAGAAATTTTATGATTGTTGCAACCAATCACAGGCTCAGCTTCTGGATTTCTTGCAACAAAATCTTGCTGCCAAGGGCATTGATGGGCTTGTCCAGTAAAAATTACAATAACAATGTTAAATGAAATCATAAAAATGCAGAAGGTAGTTATTACAGGACAGAGGAAAGAAACTGCTTATAAAGTTATGGTAGAATATCAAAAATACATTTTATTAGACTTATAAGAAATTAAGCTCTTTGTTTTTAAGCTAGGGTGCAAAAGCAACAAAAGATAAAGGTTACTCAATAAACTATCTCTTTCAATGGTCAACAGCAATGATTCATCAAGTGAAAATAAAAATTATATTTATTCAACATGATGATCAATTCAGGAAGGACTGAAGCTTAGATATGATAGTTTTCTGATGCAAATAACCAGCTGAAAAGTTTTTTTTAAGGAATTTAAAAGGACTGAAAAAAGAACAAAGAACTTGTTGAATGTATGTCTTTTTCTCAGTGAAAATGAACATGGCTGTTGAATTTCACACAGTGTAAAACTCTAAATATTTATGTAGTTTTTAAGTTCTGTGAAGAAATTCATTTGAAACAAATGCAGAAAATGACCCCCCCAAAATTAAATATGAATATTATGATAGGGAAAGGAAATAGATCATGATAATTAATCCTTTGTATGCCCTCCAAAAGTACAGAATGTAGCTTTTAAAATTATTTTTGAATAATCTAGAATTTTCTATCTGATCAACTTTTTACCTTCCAAAAATGCAGATCTCTGAATCATTTATCATTGACATTTTGGTTAAAATATTTCCTATTTTCTTCGAATTATATAACATATATCTCTAAGTGACAATTATCACAAAAACAAATCCCTTTTGCTCATTAAAATGCCTAATGTGCCTTACACACAAGTAAGCACTAAATAATATAGGTCACACTGAATTATTCCCACTTTCTGTTCTGACATTAATAGGTCTCCTGGATTCACACTAGAGAGGTGGTGTCTCACACATGGGAACTAATGAGCTACGTCTGTAACCAAAAATATCCATGGAAAACCTGCTGGATTGATCCATATCTGTTTTATTAATCAAGCCCACTATGGAAGGGCTTTCTTGTGGTTGTACTATATTTTGGAGATAAATAGAGCAGGGAAACCACAGTTCAATTTAGAAGTTGTTTGAAACTTTGAAGAACATGGGGTTTTATATTATATGACAGCAATAAAGTCCAATCCTTGATGGCTGTAATTCTGAGTATATAAATATATATATATATATCCTGTATGTATAATTTTACTGCAGAACATTATGACTGCGGCCAAGAAGACCCTAACTGTTCAATATGGAATTTGCTTCTTACTGCCACTCTCTTCCTTCCTCTCAATTTTTTTTCAAATAAAAAGCCTTTTTAAAATAAAATAAAATAAAAAATTTAAAACTAGCTTGGTATGAACAGCCTTTAGCTGAAGCAGACGGCTGGACATCAGAAGCACCATAATCTATCCTTGATTCTCCTACCAACTTGGAATGTGGCCTTGGGCAAGTCATGAGAGTAAATCTACAGTAAAAGAGGTAATAATGCCTTACATGTGTATGATGCATTATGATCTAACAGAGCACTTTCACATACAATATCTTATTTAATCTTCCCCGCAGCTTCCTGAGAGGAGTATGGCAGTTATTAACAACCCCCATTATAAAAATAAGGAATTTGAGACCCAGAGAAACTAAATCGCTTTTTCACAGTCATGTCAATATCAAATGTCAGAGCCAGAACAGACATATTCTAAGCTTCTGGGCTGGTCTTTGTCTTTCCTCTACCCCACATTGCCACTCTCTGGCACCTCCAACTGTGACAAAACAGGAATGACTACAGCTGCACTGTTCAGTATGGTAGCCACTGACCACGTATAGCTATTGAGCATTTGAAATGTGGCTAGTCCCAACTGAGATGTACTGTGAGGGTAAAACACACAGCAAATTCCTAAGACTTGGAATGAAAAAAAGAAAGTAGACTATCTCATTAACTTTGTATATCTATTGCATGTTGAAATAATATTTTTAATATCTTGAGCTAAATAAAATTACTAAATAAAAATAAAGATATTACTAAATATTACTAAATATACTTCAATAAAATTAATTTCACCTGTTTCTCTTTACTTTTTTAATGTGGCTACTCGAAAATGTAAAGTTACATGTGTGACTCACATCATGTTTCTGTGGGGCTGCGCCAACTGGAGGATTCCGTTGTTCAGAGCCCACACACTGATTTCACAGAACTGGACTTGTTCATGCACCTATCTTGCTGTGGCTGACACAGATTCCCTAAAATGCTGCCACATGGAGCGCGACATAGATTGACAGCAGTGATTTGGGCATTCTCACACATCTTCCACATGCAAGGAAAACAGGAGGCTTCATTAGTTGGTGCCTCAAACTGCTCATTTGTTATAAGGGTATATTTTATTATTATTTAATAAAAATCCAAAACATTTATTTATATAGTAGCTTTTTATTGAAGTAAAATATACATATGTAATTAACCATCTAAAAGTGTTCATTTTATACTTGTTGAGTGCTTGAGAGGCTTAGAAGTAAAAGTGCCATGGAAAGAACTATAAATTATATTTATGACTCTACCGCACTCCTTATTTCCAAATATGTTCCCTTTAAATATTATGAATGAATAAGGTGTTGGACTGTTAGGTTAATATAGGCAATGTAAAATAATAATTATATATAAATTTGTTATATAGTAAATTTTATTCTTCCCACCAAGTCTTATAAGAAATTTTATATATAATCCCTAAAGAAGTAACTTATTCCTGTTTGAAAAGCTGTAACTGAAAGTCCTCAGAAAAAGTGAGTTCTTATTTGTAAGAAGAAAAAATATATATTTTTTAGTCCAAATCACTAAAAGCTAACACCTATTTAGCATTTACTATGTGGGCTCAAGTACTATGCTAAAAGTTAGACCAAGCTTATCTCACTTAATCTTCATAGGGCTTTGAAAATCAGCATCAGGGAACAGAACTACAGCCCTTAACCATCACTGCTTCTTATTTCAGTACTATTTGAAATCATAATGCAACCTACCACAACAGTATTAGAATATTTAGAATCGATTCCATTTTATTCATTTCAGCTCCACAAGTGTTTATCTATTTATAGCAACTACGATGGATCAGGAACAATTCTAGACATTGAGGGAATACTGAGCAATAAATTTGGAGCTCAACCCTCAAATGCACAGGTTGGTAGGCTTGTAAACATGTTTTAGAAAAATCTATGCTTACAAACAACAGTAAAGAAAAGAGGAATTACTATCCACATTGTAAATGTGTCACAACAGAATATGTCACAACAGAAATCTTTATGGTACCCTTCTCCAGTGTGTTAAAACTTAACTATAGTTTATAAAACAAAGGTCTCAAGTGGAAAAAAAAAAAAACTACATAGTATGAATTTTAGAGGTTTTCTTTCTTCTGTATATTTTACTCCCTTGGAAGAAAGTGGGCTGAAATTACCTTAAATCTCTTCTGGAACAAAGAGATATGAAAATAAACAAAAGGGATCTAAATCAAAATGGCACTAAAAATCACGAAGCAATAAAAACTAAAGAGTTTAACAACTTTTTATATAATGATAATATGTTACCTTTGAAGGTAGAAATTAAAAATTATATATACAGACTATTTATATATTAATTTTTAAAGGTGATTTCAAAATAGAATGTATAATTTGTTGCCAATTTCTTAATGTTCATGCTTACCTAGAATAAAGCAAAAAGAAAAATACTGACAATAGGCAGCTCAGGGTTGTAGAATTTTAGACAGTTCTATGTCCTTATTTACATTTTTCTATAAAATTTTCAAAATAAACATACCTTGTTTTTATAATTGGTAAATAGAAAAATTATTATAATTGAATCCAAAATTGATGACAAATGATAAAGGCAGTAATTGTCCCAGCAAAGTAAAATGCAAATTTTGTTCTCAATCACAAAATTTTTAAAAAATATATTTTATAGGTTCTTCTTTCCAGGTGTAATTGCCCTTCATTTAATTCAAGATAAAGCAACCTATAGACTATTCAACTTCTCTAGACAAGAAAAGTAAAAATTGGATTAGGTTTTCTAGATGTTCTTGAGAAAGCAGTTCACCTTCAGCTGTAAACATGAGTGTAACGATCAAAGTTGCAATATGAAGTCGTAAAGCTGAAAGGTGTTATTACAGCAATCAGAAAAGCAGAGAGAAGCTGGCCATCAATCACTGCTAATGGCTTCTGCTTAAAATTGGCCTTGTCATTGGCCCCTGAGATGTGTAAAATGTCATGTGGAAATATACCACAGAACACATCTTTGAGCTAAAGAGGGGCTTAGTGATCCTAAAAAGTGAAATATAGATTATTTTAGGGATCCCATTTAAAATTTCACAGAGAAATATTTGGTCTGATAAACTTCTTTTATGAAAACAATACTAAAATTTTACTACAAAGAAAACTCAGAAATGAGTTCTTTGCTTCATTTAATCATTAAATCACAAACCCACAAACCATTAGGGCTGAAAGGGGCCGTCTAGATTACCTCATCCAATACCAGCATTTTCCAGATGAGAAAAGTAGGAGCAAAAAAATTATTTTCTCAGGAAAAAGTAAAATCACTCAAAAATACCCCAAAGAATCCAGAAACATCTGGAAGCCTACCTAGGAAAAAACTAAGTATTTTGAATCCTACTAGAACTTTAATTATAATTCAAAGTTTTAGTTTGACTTTAGTGGGCACTCCTGTGCAATGATTAGGAAAGATGCTACTAAAATTGACTGTGAAAAGCAAAGCACATTCACAGTGAACAATCAAAAATTAAAAACCAAAAATACAACAAATTCAATGATTTCAGATCAGGTCATTCACTCATTACTCAGCTTCCTTTCTTTAATGAGTCAAATAATTGAAATGAGCTTTTATTTTGCCACTGTCAGACACCATTCTTCTACTATCATGAGAAATTGGCTACTTCCAAAGCTGCTGATAGACTGAAAAATAATGGGACAGTCACTGCTTGCTTTAAAAAAGACAGGATGTCAAAATCCTCTTGATTTTATGAAAAATGTGCTTATAATAAAATTACATGTTTTGGGAATATATTTCTCATCTCCCACAAATACATATTTACTTTGCATTATAGACATTGTCCTGGAAGAAGTAAACTAAACATTAAAGCTCTTTTCTAAGTTCAATGTTGGTCTAAGAAATAGACATAGTAACACTTGATTTTAAGCAAGACAGAACATTGTATGGATGTCCATTGTCATCTGTAAAATAGGGATAAGAGTAGACTTTCACAAAGTTGTTTAAGAATTAAATAAATTGATAATAGATGTAAAAGGCTTAGTACAGGGCTGGCACATAGTTAGCATTCACTAAATGCCAATAATAGTAGTAAGTGTAATATTATTATTATTTATAATATGATAACTCCTCCACTACACCCTTCCCGTCAAACAAAACTTTTGCAATTCCTCACACTGTTCCACGGCTCCACTTCTTTGTACATGCTGAGCCTTCTTTCTAAATGTCCTTTCCCTACTTCTTCATCTGGTGAACTCTTACTCATCATACAAAGTTCAGCCCTGATACAAAGTTCAGCCCTGAAGTTTCTTCCTCTTATCTGACTTCTCCAATCCCTAGTTGCGCTCACCTATTTTCCAAGGCATTCTGCATATGTCCCCCTCCCAGCAATTGAGATGACTTTTATTCTTTGATTTCCCATCACTCCCACCACATGCGCATGCGTACACACACACCCCATGCACACACCCACACACACACACACACACACACGTGCACACACCAGACTACAGGGAATGCATCATACTCAATTTTGTGTCCCCATAGAAATGTCTATTGAAATGAATGAACAAACTCCTGAATAAAAAAGTGATAATTTAAAACATTTGTATCCCTTTAATATTTTGATATTTTTTTGAAAAATGTGGGATTTTTTCCTTCATAAGTAGATGTCAGGTTAGAATGTATACCTAGTAGCTTCAGTTTAGAGGGAGAAAAGGAGAGAAGGGCATGGTGCAAAAAGCTGGGACGTGCAACTTAGAAGCCCTGGAGCCTGGCTCTGCCAAAGCCCACTGCTGTGACCTTCAGTGAGTCATTTAACTTCTCTGGATCTCTGTTTTCCTTCTCAGCAAAATGTCCTCTGAGGACCCTTCCTGCACCAACATTTATATGATGCTAAACATTGTTTTATCTCAGTGGTTCTCTAACTGCAGCAGACATCATAATCATCTGGAAGGCTTATTAAAACACTGATTCGTGGTCTGCACATCTGATGGGGTCCAATAATTTGCATTTTTAACAAGTTACCAGTTGATGCCGAGGCTAGTGGTGGGGGATCATACTTCAAGAAACACTGATTAATCTTCTTAACATAGGATCCTGGCACTGTCCTGTTGTTATCTGGCCAAACACACTCCTGATATGCAAATTCATGATATGATATATAAGCAGGTAAATCTAGGCTTCTGTGAGGCTGCCGTCAGAAGGACTGGGTGTCTATAAGTGAGCCCCAGGAATGACCACAGAAGGCAAACTTTGCTGGCCATAGTTTTGTTAAAGGTTCACCTTGTGGGGAGGGGACAGCCTGGGCAGGTTGTAACTTGCTAAAGTCAAGTGGATCACAACTGCCATCTAGTGATGACTTTGAATTACTGCAAAGAGAAACTACAAAATAAAATGACACTTTCATTTGGAAACTGCTTTTTTAAAACAAAACTATGCTCAAGATAAGAACTCGTAAGAATAAACTCCAGTGTACTCTGGTCTTATCAACATTTGGCTCTCAGTACTGTAAAAATAAATACATATATAGTACTTATGTGCTAGGTAGGCACTGTTTTATGCTTTATGTATGTTCAATTATTCACAGCAACCCAATGAGATGGATACAATAATTTCTCCCATCTTGGAGACAAGAAATATAAGTATAAAGCAATTAAGAGACTTGCCTGAGGTTGCTGATCAAGTAAAACGGTAGAGCTTGGATTCAATCTAGATAGCACCTGAAGAGATACTAGCTAGCCTCTCTTATACCAGCAATGTAAAACACAGTTGCTGAAACTATTGGTACCTGTAACTAGTCATCAGTTCCAGACATGGATCTTCAAAATTTTATAAAGTATACACTGAAGCAATGAATTTTTCCTGCTTCTTCCAAATGAAATCGGCTCATGTGTGAAAATTAAAGAAATGTTTCTATCTACGTAAAGCCAAATGCAACAAAAAGAGCACCAACTTGAAATAAGCCCTGGAATCAATTTCCACCTTGCTATGCAACCTTTGACAAGTCACTTTAAACCCTCTGGGCTCCACTTTTCTCATCTATAAAATAGAAAGAATGAGTTTACATAGTTCCGTAACTCCCAAAGATATAGTCTGGGGGTTCTGTGAAGCCAGATTAAATTTTACAGTAACGGCTGCAGTTATCCACTGAAAGTGATCACAAGAGCACACAGGGAGATCGTGGGCAGTACCCATATGGGGTTTTTTTTATAATTGTTCCACACATGTGAAAGAAACCAGGACAGCAGATTTGATCTACTGGTCTAAGTAGATCAAAAGTGCTAGCAGTAAATAATAACACTCATGATGTTTGCAGGAGAAGTAAAGAGCTCAATCAGGAGACCCATGCTCATTTCTCTTTCTGGATGCTGTACTTGGCCTGTGCCCTGAACTCTGCAGTGCTGCCCATTCACTGCCCCCGAGAGTCCTCACCAAAGGACTCCTTCAGAAAAGTCACATATTTTCCAGTGGATTGAGCCTCACTCAGCCTTCTTTTATCAGAGATCTCCTCAGATTTAAAACCCAGGTCCCTGGTAATCCTTTTAGCTCCTTCTCTAAGATATCTCAGTTACTAAACCATTTCTTACCTCAATAGACCAAAGCAAAGTTATCAAATCAAAGCACTGGAAGGTTTTTTTGCACCTGTATATGTATAAAATGCTAAGACTTACTGGCATAAAGATTCATAATAATGAAAGAAAATAAAATTAAAATCGGCAGAGTGAGAATAATAACAGGTAACAATTAAAATACAATCGGGGCCAGGCACAATAGCTCACACCTACAATCCCAGCAATTTGGGAAGCCAAAATGGGAGGATTGCTTGAAGCCAGGAGTTTGAGACCAGCCTGGGAAAGATAGTGAGACTCTGTCTCTACAAAAAAAATAAAACAATTAGCTGGGCATGGTAGCCCATGCCTGTAGTCCCAGCTATTCAAGAGGCTAAAGCAGGAAGATAGCTTGAACCTAGGAGCTCGAGGTTACAGTGAGCTATGACAGGGCCACCACACTCCAGCCTGAGCAACAGAATGAGACCTTATCTCTAAAAATATTTTAAAAAAATACAATAAAATAGAGTGGGGTAAAATATTAGTACCTCATGTTAGTAGATTTCTTTATGTCATTTCAAGTATTTCCATGTATTTAATCACCAAAGCAACCCCCAAAACTAGGCTAGATATATTTTATCATCAACCTCACTTCAGAAATGAAGGAAACTGAAGCACAGAAATTTTAAACAATTTGAAAAATAAGTGAATCATTGAGGATCCATATATCTTAATTATTAAGACCATGCTTGCTCCACAATTACAGATTTTTTTAACCATCAAATCCTGATATAAGATGACTGCCCTCTTATAATTGAGTTTAAAAACAGTTCTTTCTGCAAATATAGAAGTAAAACACTAATTAGACTTAAAGGTTAGTAAAAACTCTTTATGAATTCACTCACTGAGCATGGGTTGAGAATCTATGTGCCTGGTACTGTTTTAGGTTTAGGAGATTTAGCAGTGAATGAGGCCAAAAATGGCATGCCACCCTCAGGGCTTACATTCTCTCTAATTGGAGGGAAGACAATAAATGAGAAAATAAATAAATATGTAGTACAATGTCTGATAATGAAGAAAAACTAAGTAAGACGAGCGGGTAAAGAATGAGGGGTGGGGGTGCTGCTTTCCACCGGAGTATCAGGGCAGGCCTCTCTGAGGAGGGCACACGTGATCGCAGCTTTGAAAGAGGCAAGCCCGTGCCAAGATCTGGAAGGCAGCTCAGGCAAACGGAAGGCCCACGTTTGGGAGCCTATTTGCGTGTTCCAGGAAGGCAAGGAGACCACTGGCCAGAGGCTAGTGACTAAAGACATGGTGTCAAAGAAGAGAAGTGGTCTGGTTCATGCAGGTCTTGTAGGCTGTAGAGCGTTGCTCAGAGCTCACACGAAGGGTAGGGAGCTACAAGAGGGTTTTGAACAGAGAGTGACAGGATGTGCTCTGCTTTTTAAAATTCTCACTCTGGTTTCCCTGAGGAGATTGAACTCAGCACAAGAGTGGAGACAGAGAGTTAGGGGCTATCCGGTGGTCCAGGCAAGACATGATTGGTGACCTAATGACAGTGACTCAGTATACATTTTTATGGGAGAAATCATAAAACTCACTGATGGATTGAATGTGTGAGAAAAAGAGTTAAGAGCATCTCCTGAACTTTGAGGCTGAGGAACAAGATAAGTGATACCATTTACCAAAAAATAGGGGATCTTGAGGTAGAATCATTTTCCAAAACTTATAACCCTCTAATTGTACCGATTAACTTGATTTCTGAATGAATTTTTGAAAGTGGAAAGAATTCTTACTTCAAGAATCTTTAGAAAATGTCACCACCTTTTTAAGGATAAGCCGTGCATAGCAACAGTGATATTCTGCTACCAAGGAGTATTCCAGTATGAAACAGAATTCTGAACCAGACCATGAGCCAGATCTGGTGTAATATTTGTAAGTGTTCTTTCATAAAATAGTTTCAAAGATTCATGAGTAGAGAATTACAAAATTGTGCTTTCTGTTTAGGACATGTTTATAAATACAAATAGCTCTCAACTCTTTCACCAAGTACAAAGTAAACGTCTACAGTTCTGTTAAAAGGAATGTTAAGTATTGGCCTGAAAGGTATACTCTTGAGAAAGAAATGTTCCAATGGAAATGGGGTACTTACTTGATCTCTAAGCCAGTGGCTTTTTCACAGGACCAGGGTCTTGAATTTCCAGGCAGCTATGCTGCGTTGAAGTTGGCCTCAAAGATTTGTAGGCAGTGCCATTGCACCACCCATGCGTGATTGATAAGAACAAGAAAACACTTTAGGGGTACGAAGACTTAGCCAAAATCACCACAAAATCTGGGATAGAACCAAAACTATGTAAACAGTAGCTTAAGGATGGGCACAGCAATTATTTGATTCATATGCAGAGAAAACTGAAGTGTCAACGGGTTCCAAGAAAATGTGGTTCCTTTATCAGTCCACTTTTACAGAAAATGACACCTTTTCAACATTTTAGCTTTTCTGATGGATACAAACTATCTATGATTATAATTTTTATAGATGAAAAAGTGAATTGCTAATGGCATATAAACTCTATAAAAACAGGATTTTTCTTTCTTCCTTTTTTGTGTGTCCCCAGCAATTAGAACTATACCTGGCACACCCTTAGCACTCAGCAGATTTTTGTGGGATGAATGAATAGCTTGAATACATTGCTAAATTGAAAGGGAAAAAAGAAAGTAGAAAGGAATCTTTTCTTTCTACTTGCTTTTATACAAAAACCATGTTGTCAGGTGAAACCTAAAAAAAAAAATGTCAGGAGAAACTCTTCTTCCTGGGTGAGCAGCTCTTATCTAATACACTCTTTCTTTCTGGTGTCATGGTTAAGTTCTTGCTGCTGGACATATTTTCAGCATTCATTGGCAATAACTAAGCATTAACAGATTTTTATCATAGGTTTCACCAGTTTTTATGTGGTCTACATTTCTCACCCATTCTTCTACTCTTTGTTGGGGAGCACTGCCAACCTGAAGAGTTAAAAGATTAAATGACTGACAGGCTGGCAGCCCCTAGAGTTGGTTTTTTTGGACTGTCCTCTCAATTCTATTTAAGCTTCTAAGATCCATGTCTAAGATTCCAACTTTTCTTAAACTTGTATCAGTTCATTCACCCTTATCAGTTCGGACCTCATGGTCAGGGATGGCCTTTCTTCCATTACCATCATTGTATCTGGCCATAGCAATTTGGTACCTATGGATAGAAACTAATAAAGAGAGAAAAATGAAAAATGAGAAAGGAATTGAATGAGATACATCTGTTCCCAGACCAAGACCCTTTTAGGGAAGTGTTGAATGGGAAAACAGAAGCCTTGCACTTCTACAGCATAGAATCTAGTCTGGATTTTAGAATCTGTTACCACTCAGTCTGATCAGCAAGAATCTGTCCTGGTATCCAGTGTTCTTTGAAATTCTTGAATCTAAGACCTTTTAAAAACGTATATGAAAGTCATATTAAAGAGAGAAAATGAATAAGATACATTCTAGTAGAAAGTTAAGGCAAGATAATGAAATAAATCTTTCCCATCTCCCCTTTTGGTGATATCACGCTTCAAAAATAGGTATCTGGAGGAATCCAAGGGAAGAATTTCAGTTAGGCCAATCTACTTACAAGTAGAATGTCTTCCAGGATACAAGAGCCTTTGGCAAACATTGGTTGGCACATTCTTTCTAAAAGGTAAAAGACTTTTTTTCCTTTGGCAAGTTTTAAATGATACTTAAGCATTTCAGACAAACCTTCCAAACCGTAGCCAAAACCAGGTTAATCCAACATCCCCAGCCAGCTCAAGAACAATGAAAAAGTTAGGCCCGAAAATTCAGGATATTAATTGTGAAACATAATTCCACAATATTTATGGCTCCATAATCTGGGCAGAGCTGCTCCTGAGTATCATGAAGTACTCCTTGCAGTGCGGGTTGCTTATACTTGATGCCGTCACAGGTATTATTTGGAAAAGAACCACAGTTTACTCATGATCTATTCATCAAGACTCAATCTTTAGTGGGCATAAGTGGGCAGAAAAAGCTTATAGAAAATACAGATTTCTGGTCTCCTCCCCAAGCCTTTCTAATCAGCGTCCATGGGGAAGGAGACTGGGAGTGAGGAAGGCCAGTAAGTAAGATGCAAACGGTCTGTAAACCACACGTTCAGAAACAATGCACTGAAGTCTGGCATGAGCTCCCTGAAGTCACTACTCTCTCTATGTAACTCTTTTTTTTTCCCCCTAAGTACCTCTTAATTCTCCATACCTACCACTGACACTGAAATGGGTAGAGATTCAGTGAATAGTCAGCAAATGCAGTATAGATGCCAGGCACTGTTCAAAGTACTCTACACACATTAACTCATTTAGACCTCACAATAAAGGACTGTTATTAGCTCTGACCCTTGCTGGGCACTCTGCCTGCATACTGTCCAGGGAGTGACATGGCTGGCTGTTGTTCAGCTGCCGCCACCTCGGGAAGACCCTTCTTGTCTGCCTATCTAAAGTTACATCAATCCCACTCTCATCCCATCACAAGATCCTGTTCTTTTTCTTTTTAGCACTTACCTATAACTAAAATTATCTTGTTTGGTTTAAATATAAGCTGCATGAGAACAGGAGTCTTGCAAATCTTATTTGTCATTGTATGAAGGCACAGTGCCTAACTCACAATAGACGCCGAAGAAATATTTGTTAAATGCATTCATTTAACAAATGCATAACTAATGAAAAGTAAAGAAGTTGTATTTCTTAGTTCCCTCAGAGATGCCAAAATTTAGTATAAGTGTAAAAAATGAAAGAAAATATTTGTAACCCCAAAATGTTCTCAAAATGATCTCCTAATCCACCTTGTCCCAAGTCATAGCATGGCCATGAGGAAAAGGAAGAAAGAAGTAAGGGTTAAAATGGAAAGTCTGGGTAGATTTTTCATTCTGTGCTTCAATATTTTGTTTGAAATGAACTCTTAGGACATAAGATACATCTATGTTCAAACATCTATATTCAAACAAAAGTAAAAAACACATTTTTTGTTCAAACAAAAGTAAAAAACACATTCCTAGATCAAATGCATATGATTTTTAGATTAATCAATGTTTTTATTAGCTATACAATAACACTGCTTTACCAGTTTAAAAAGCTGTATCTACATGACACCAAAAGAGCTAGTGAAATCAATGAAACTCAAACCAATTCTTTCAACAGTAGAAAGAATAAATAGACCAATTCACTCCTATAAATAGTGAATGTGTCAGAATTGATTATTGCTCTGTGCCAGAAAAATAATTATAATCAGGAGCTGACTAGCTG
This sequence comes from Lepilemur ruficaudatus, assembly GCA_963574885.1. Taxonomy (NCBI): domain Eukaryota; kingdom Metazoa; phylum Chordata; class Mammalia; order Primates; family Lepilemuridae; genus Lepilemur; species Lepilemur ruficaudatus. The sequence goes on along the minus strand of CAUYRT010058647.1, from coordinate 27,765 downwards.
TATTTAGAAAAGAAATTTTTAATTTTACATGGGTTTTATTTTATTTATTTATTTATTTATTTATTTATTTATTTATTTATTTATTTATTAGAGACAGGTCTTGATACATCACCCAGGTTGGAGTACAGTGGCATGATCATAGCTCACTGTAACCTTGAACTCCTGGGCTCAAGTGATCCTCCCACTTCAGCCTCCCTAATAGCTAGGACTACAGGTATGCACCACCATGCCTGGTTAATTTTTTTTAGTTTTTGGTACAGACAAGGTCTCACTATGTTGCCCAGGCTGCTCTCAATATGCCAGCGTTAAGCTAACCTCAGCCTCCAAAGTGTTGGGTTAGAGATGTGGGCCACCACACCTGGACTTAAATGGACTTTAATTAGGTTTCCTATCCAATATAACTCAAAACCATGGTTCCTTTGAAAGAGGCCACTTGGCTAGCACATCACTGCTAACTAAACCCCTGCAGTAGTCCTACTATGGATGACCACATCATTCTCTTCCTTCTCTTCATTTATGGTTGTGGGTCTCAGGCAAAAGAGAATAGGGCCTAGGAATTGCTGCTGAATGAAGCAATTTTTACCACTTTTATTAAAATGCCAGACAGTAAACGTTGTCAATGACACTGTTGGATAGAAAATACTCAAAATCAACTAGAAACTTAAAAAAAAAATACCTTGTTTTATTTTGAGAATATCTTTTCACTGTGGTCACGTAGGGAGTTGGCCAGACCTAGGTTGGCTTCATTAGTCATCTCAGAGCATGTACAGAAATCATGGAAAAATCTCTGGCCTCCAATCACATTAACTTCAGTCAGTCATTGCGACTTAGCATGAAACTTGGAAGTACCAAAATAGATGGGGGGAGAGGCAGAGAAAGGAGTGGCACGCAAACATTAGTGAGATTGCTCTAATTAATATGCAGGAAGGCAAAGATCTTCATCTAAGAAGAATTTGGCTTCCTCCTCCCATTGAGAAATGTTTAATCAGACTATTTCAAAAGATAGAGAGGCATTTTTTTCATTCTAAAAATTTCCAAGTGCAACGATAAGTGTCAAGAACAAAGATAATTTCTGTGTTCACTACCCAAGCCCTCAAAACCATCTGGGTTAACTCAAAGCCAGGTTTAGCACTTTTTGTTTTTCATTTTGTAAGCAAAACATGATTTGGATTACAAATTTCTCTCATATGTATGCATAGAGCTGAGAGACTCTGTCACTTCCTTATCAGAAACAACAGGAGAAATTCTAAATATGAAGAATCACAAAGATTTATTGCCTCTATTCCCGGCCTGACACTTGGCTCAGCGTAGAGGCTAAGCAGCCAAAAAGAAGTCCTCTACTAAGGTATGAAGGGAACTGGCTGCTTGTGAAGTCCAGACTCGGGAGTGACACAAACAGGGCTTTTACACGGCCAACAAAACCTCGTCTTTTTGAAGTCAGATCAATTGATTTCTTGAACATTTTGAATAAGCAAAATTCTGCAGGAAATGGGAGCCAGATGCATTTTTAACTCAGGAGTTCCTTGGAAGAGACATAGAAAATAGCCAAAGAACATCCTTTAGTTTCATTCTGGCCTTTCCAATAGACTTGCTGTCCAGAACTATACCCATGCAACAGGTATGTAGAGATGATGATTGAATAAACTTGCAGAGGGGTAGAATTTTTTTTTATTCAAATAAAAAAAAAAAGAAACACTACTCATCTCATGTAAACCTATACCAATTTCTTTATATAAAAAAATCCACTACATTGATCTGGAAGGAGCTCCAAAACACTTAGGAAGAAGCATCTATTGTGGACTGGGCACTGTGCTGGCAATTTTTAAAAATCCTCTGAAGTAGGTTGTTATTATTTTCATTGTACATCTAAAGAAACTGAGGTTTATTGAGATTCAGTGATTTCACAGAGGCCACAATGATTCTATAAGAGACTGAGATTAACTCACCAAAGGAGTCTCCAGTTGATCCTCAGGGTTGAAATCCAATGGAAAGAATTTGATTTCTAAGACCATGTTTCTTCTATACTTGGTATTGTTAGTTTGCACCTCCCTGCATGTGGTGGGGGAATAAACTGGCAGCCCGTGTAGAAGCTGTAACAAGCAGATAAGAGGTAGTTAGCAGTTGTGTGCGTGCCAGGAACACCACCTCAGCAAGCAGGAGCAGCCTACATACAACTTTCCCCAGGAATTCTAAGGGGACAAAGAAGGGATTCTCCCCTCTCTCCACAGCTCTCTGGCTTCAGGCATTTAAAGAAAATATGAGGAACATGAAAAGAAAACAGACACCCTGCCATAACCTCACTGCTATCTTGTTAACACCTTATTCTTTGTACTTGTGACTGTTGCAGAAGATGAAATATTTCTTTCCTCTTAATTTCACATATGCTGCCTAGAAGCCCCCAGGTTTCCTGGAATTTTTATTAAAAATTCCAGATATTCCAGCAATAATTTTCAGACACCACAGCTTTGGCTGACAGAGAGCAGATACATACCATGTTTGGTACAAACGACCTCTAGGGATTTCCCCTCTGATTTCTTCTGCTTTTTCTTCCAGTGAAACTGTCCCATTATTGGTTTTGATTTATTGATATGATCACATTTTCCCTTCCCAGAAATCTCATTTGCAAGATAAGGAAATAATAAAGTGATAATAGATAGTCATCCCTGGTATTTTGTTAGTTTTTCTCTGCTCTTGCATTTGAACTGACTGCTCTGTTTCTTGGGCTTCTGTATCAGCAAAGAAAATCATGGACAGGCTGAGTACGGTGGCTCACGCCTCTAATCCTAGCACTCTGGGAGGCCAAGGCAGGTGGATTGCTCAAGGTCAGGCGTTCGAAACCAGACTGAGCAAGAACGAGACCCCGTCTCCACTAAAAAAATACAAAGAAATTAATTGGCCAACTGAAAACATATAGAAAAAATTAGCCGGGCATGGTGGCGCATGCCTGTAGTCCCAGCTACTCGAGAGGCTGAGGCAAAAGGATTGCTTGAGCCTAGGGGTTTGAGGTTGCTGTGAGCTAGGCTGATGCCAGGGCACTCTAGCCAGGGCAACAGAGTGAGACTCTGTCTGAAAAAAAAAAACAAGAAAAACAACAGAAAAAAAGAAAATCATGGACATTTTAGCATTTTTTAATGTGTATCTATGTTAATCAGGCCCACCCCTAACATTTGTGATGCTTTGGGCAAAAGTACAAATGTACAGGCCCACATATTATGCATTTAAATATTTAAAAGTTATAAATCAAGCTAAAAACTGTTTAAAAAAAACTTAGACTCTGTCTCTCTGCCTTGGAAAATATACCTTCATAACAACCTAGAAGGTCAAGTTCAAATTTAGAATTCTCAGACTCCTTGGAGTTCTGAATGCAGAGGTACAAGGAGGTCAGCTTGCACTTTGGTTCTTTTGTTCTGCCCCACCAGCCCTGTCATGCACTACAACAGGTTTTACAGCCATGCATGTGAACATCCCATTGGCACAAGCTCCATCCATAACCTCTAGCAAGCAGCTTCTCCCTCTCCCCATGTTGGTCCTAGGGGTGCACACCCCCGTGTCCACCTCAAGCGGCTAGACCCTGAGAAAAAGCTTGTACAGGGACTGGAAATGGCTCAAGATCATCTGGACAGGTAATTCTAGAGTCGTATATATCTAGAGCATTGTCTAGAAGAGTCTGGGCTCTAGACAGCACAGTCCTTTGGCTTCTCACCCCAGGGCAATTGCGGGAAACATGGCTGGGGGAAAATCAGAGCGGAGGCCCCTCTTGCCCCACCCTGGGTGGTACTTGGGATTAATGTCCTCTTTGTTATAATGGGTAAGTGCGAATTAACCTCATTTACCACACACATTTCATCCATAACTTCTAGGTGGCAGTGGAAGGTATCTCAAAAAAAGATTTAGAACTAGAGACTCAAGAGCCATAGTTTCACATAAGGCAAGGCATCCGTACCTCAATATCACTGAGGATTATGCAACTTGCCCTTTGAGTTGCAAGTGCAGTCATCTGATTTCCTGTCCCAGTTTCCAATGGTCCAAAGCCAATGAATAAGTAGAACCTGCTATATATTCCAAAGGAGACACAATTAACAGTGAATTATTATGTAACACAGAAATAACTCTAATTAAGAGGAGGAAATACAAGCACATATTTCATTGTTATAAATTTCTTTGGAAGCTAAAAAAAGCAGAAGGCAGATAAATGTACTCTACGAGATGAGAGGGAGGGGTGGGTTCTTTGGGTTTACATTTGTTCCAAATGAGACAAGCTGTGTTTTTCCTGCCTGTCTTAACCCATGGATCTACTCCCGCCTCTATCAGTGATGACAACAATAATAATAACAGCTAATACTCACATCATACTTACTCTATGCTAGACATCATTGGAAGCACATACATTTACTTATTTAATCTACACAAAAGTCCTATGAGGTAGGTATTATTATCATTATACTCATTTTATGGAAGAGGAAAGTGAGGCATAAAAAGACTTTGGGGTTGGGGGGCAGGGAACCCTGTCTAAAGTCTTGTAGATAATAAGGTTCAGAGCTGGAATTTCAACCCAGGCAATGTGGCTCTAGAGTCTGTGCTCCCAGCAACATGTTCTCCTTCTTCTTGACATGCTACCATACAAATGAGCCAGTTCAGCCAACTGGTCACCCTCTATTCCACCATGCCTCCCCAGGTAACCATACTTTTGGCCCCAGTAGTTGTTTGACCTAGAAGAGTTGTCTCTTCAATTGACCTAACTGCGGTTTTTTGTTTTCTTTGTGATAAGAAGTCCTCCTCCTCTAAGCCCAGTGGCCATGACCCACCAGAGGCCTAGAAAACCATAACAGGCCAAAATTCTTTCAACACCTAGCTGGACTTTTTAAAGAGAAGCTTTGTGCATGAGAATTTTCTTATCCTATTGTTTTTAAGTTTCACAAAACTTTAGGGATTAGACTTTATTTTTCTTTATTTCCAATTCCTAGTAGAATTCTTTGCATATAATAAATTTTTAAACAAATAAAGTTCTACTGCATTCTTCAACAACTCTGAGTTTTAATCTGGCAACTCAATGAATATAAAGAGCAGAACAACATTTGTATAAAAGTTTCAAATTCAATTGTTGTGGGTGGGTACAAATATAGAAAGAGAGAGTGTGTGTGTGTGTGTACATATATATGTTATAATCTATTTTATGTTCAAAGTTTCCATCCAAACAGGTAATATGTTGTGGTAGTTAAGTGCCTAGAACTTGAAGGGAGCCTCCTTGAGTTCAAACCAATACTGTTACTTGCAGGCTGTGAGACTTTTGACATATTATTTAAACCCTCTGTGCTTCAGTTTCCTCATAGATAAGTATATTGATTATGATAATAGCTTCCATGTCAGGAGTATTTTTCTAAGGATTAAATGAGTCAATCAGCATAGGTGCTTAAATGAATTAATCAATGTAAAGTGCTTTCAACAGCGTCTGGCAAAGCATAAGTTCTCCATGATTATTAGCTGTCATGCCAAACTATCCCATAAATTATGTTCAAATTTGGTATCTTTCAACAAATAAAATAGTTGCATTTCTTAAGGGATTGATGAAGTAGCTAACCATATTTTCTCCATATGGTTATTAAGAGAATACTTAAGAATAATAGTTAACACAAAAAAATAATTAACAGGATACAACAAGGAATAACAGAATATAATACGTGCTGCATTAGCCAGCAAGTGTAGACAACGTAACAAGCTACATCATGAAAATACTGGCTCACAGAGACATGACCTTGGCTGTCTAGTATCAGCTGATTCACTATCCTCCCCTCTCCCCTGAGCAGGCTTCATCCTTCTGAGAAGAACAGGGAGCAGAGACATCAATCTTAGCTCCAGTCTGCTGTAATTGCTGCAATTGCTCAAACTCATACCAACCAACACCAAGAAAACAAACTCCACCATTCCCAGCCAACATCTCATCCATTCAGCAAAGGGTATCTACTAGAACAAGTAAACCGAGAATCATGTGTTTTTTGTTTGTTTGTTTATATTCTCTACAATGAAGCCAGAGGGAATTACAGGAGGACCACAGTATCCAAGATGTTTCAAAGATATACACCAGTTTAAATCCTTTTTGGAGCCCAAATTCCTTCCCTCAATGTCTTACCACTTGATGTACAAACCTTTCCCAAATTCCTTCCCAGGCCATTCTTCTAGGTGAAGCTTGGAACACTTATTATGCTATATCTAATTACTGTTTACTTCATTGGTATGTGGTATTTTCTCAGTATCATTAGCATAAGGCAGGGCTCTCTGTAGGTAAGGTAACCAGAGTGATGTTCAATTTAGTCCTTTTTAAACCCTTTTGGTCAAATCTATGTTTTTGGCACCCAGTCTAACGATGTTAACATTTCATAGTTTCCTCCTACTTCCTTTTATATTTCCCCATACAGTTTCCTTAGCCTGTTACAGTTTTTCTTTTCTAAATTAATTAACATCTCATTTTTTTCTAGATATATTTAATACCTTTCTCTTCTCTCCAACAAAACATATTTCTCTTCTGATGCCTACTCAAAATCATTAAAATTACATTTCAACTTCAGGAAAGTGTCCTAAACACCATTCCATGCAACTCAAAGTGACTATTACCACAGATATTTTCTTTATGAAGCTAATATATAGTTTTATATATCAATTGCTAGCTCAACAAACCCAGGAGATATTACTTCTTTTAAAGATGATTTTGTTCATAGATCTGCTTAAGGAAACAGAACTGGTTGGTAAAAAGAGCATTAATATCCTATTGGATCCTGGAACCACAGTAATAGCAAGACTGTAAAGCTAGATGATGGGTATTAAAATAGCTGCCTGTGTTGAATCTCTACTGGTTGCCAGGCAACTATCAGACATTTGTTACCAAATATGATCCCCTTAAGAATTATTATTCCCATTTTCCAGGCTAAGAAATGGAGGTTCCTAAGGTTACACAGCTGGACTCTGCAGCCTCAGGCTCTTACCATCTTGCAGGCTGCCTCTCAGCATATGGTCCCCAATCACTGCAACACACTTAGGAAGGAAGAACTGAAGGAACTCAAACAGCTCATGCGATCCATGCATTTAAGACTGGGAAGCAAATTTTCACTACAATTATCTGGCAAAGGAAAACTAAACTTTTATATTTGTGGTTTATTGTATAATCCTTCAACAATACGTCATTTTCCCCTAGTGTTTTCCTTGAGAAAAAAATAGAATAAACCTCGAGGAAAAGTGTGGTGCTATTAAAATTAATACTTAACATAAAAATTGGACTTGAACTTTCAGAGGCCAGTGCTACTGGCAGTTAAACATGATGTCCTCTAGGGGAGGGAGACTTTCTTAAGTTATTGTGTCATAACATACTGAGTAAAGCATTAACTCCTTTTGGCTCCTTCAAATATGTCTTTGAGTTCTACCTTAACAATAATAACTGTGTAGGCCGGGCGCGGTGGCTCATGCCTGTAATCCTAGCACCCTGGGAGGCCGAGGAGGGCGGATCGTTTGAGCTCAGGAGTTCGAGACCAGCCCGAGCAAGAGCGAGACCCCCTCTCTACCAAAAATAGAAAAAATTAGCTGGGCATGGTGACGCATGCCTGTAGTCCCAGCTACTTGGGAGGCTGAGGCAGAAGGATTGCTTGAACCCAGGAGTTTGAGTTTGCTGTGAGCTAGGCTGACGCCAGGGCACTCTAGCCTGGGCAACAGAGTGAGACTCTGTCTCAAAAAAAGAAATAAAAACAATAATAAATGTGTAGAATGATACCTTCAAAGAGATGATATTCAGGCTCCTCCAAGCCTGAAATAATCTGTAGTCTGTGTTTTCCCTGTCGGTTTGATCCTATAGCTCAGAAGACGACACTGTTCATAATATGACTCCATTCCCTTTAGAGATTTCTTTCTCTGAAGATTTGGGATCTTATCTATTTCGCCACCATTTATTAATCCTAGAACTTCTCAGACACAAGGTTTTCATTTAATATTTAACTTTGGCACAGAGACATTTTTTAAGTTTCTCCAGCCCAAAGCTTGGAAAAGAGCTAGGGAAATGTAGCCAGGAGAACTCTACAACAATATTTTTTAAACATTCATATGTCCAGATTTTAAAATACATACATTTGTCTTTTCTTCAGGAACAGCAATAACTCTAAGCTGACAAGATTTTTATTAATATTCTTGCTAACAGCTGGTGGACCCAACATGTTTTTTTGGGAAAAAAAAAGAAAGAAAGAAACCTCAAATACCTCCCATTTACCCGTGATGACCTGGCTCAGTCCTTGAGAGGATTAGGAGCGTTTCTTTCATAAAGTCACATTTCATTAGGATGAATGTTTTGCTCCAACCCAAATATATTACAGCCTATCAGCACCGTTTCAGTTGATTATCAAAAAGCAGATCAACATATAATGCATCCTGCCACTGAGCTTCTGAATCACAATGTGCAGGCAAAGCAAGGAGGTGCAAGATATTATAAAAGACAAAGTGGATACCTGAAAAGAAAGGAGTGAGAAGTGAAGATAATACTAATGATATTAAAAAGTCATGTTTTTTCAGAATGAGTTAGCATAAGAAACCAACACTAGAAGAATTACTTCGAATTCCTGGGCCTGAGAAAAGAATGTTGCTCCATTTTCCTTTTGATTGTGACATAAGGAGATTGTCATAAATTATAAAATGCAATGGAAGCTCATCTATGCATGACTAAAATTTGATTGAGATTGGACCATAACTAATCCCATTTCAAATTCAAAATAAAAGCATAATTGGTGACGTTAATTCAAATTAATAGCAGATTCATAAGGGCAAAATAAATCTTCGTTTTAGCAAAAAGATCCTACATGCCTGGATATGGCAGCCCCATAAATCTTTGAAATTTTGAAAGCCTTTGACCTCTTGAAAGCTAAGGAATACCAAAAGACACTTTTTTTTTGTACAGTTGTTCCCACAGTCAAACACCAAATTTTACACATACTAAAATGCCCACATGAAACATAGTTTGTAATCAATCCACTGTTGACAGAATGGGACCTATAGGTAGTGTGGGCATTTGCACACTAAGGGTTAACATTTACGAGTCACTAGCTACCAGGCACTGTTCAAAGCACTGCATGTGAAGAGATCTCATTTACTCCTCACAGCACCCAACTGTAATAGGTCTTACTAGGTATCACCATTTTATAGGTGAAGAATGTAGGATGCAGAGAGTAACTTGCCCCAGGTCACACAGACCATGAGGGGCAGAGGCAGCATTAAGGGTCTGGTTTAGATCCCATGTACATAACTGTCCTGCTATGCTGCCTCACACACTTACCATCCTGCCAGTCAGAATTCCTAGCAAACAGCCTTCTGCATACCTGATACAAAATGTTAGTGTAGACCCAGGTTGATGCAGTCCTCGGACTACCACCCTCACTGCTCCCAGTCTCTCACTCTATCCCAGCTCTTCTTCCCCGAGGGGCTACGCTCTCAGACACTCCCCAGCTGCCCAGCCCTTCAGTCCAACTGTATCTTCTCACTGGGATCATGATCTCCATTGGAGAATAGGTAAACGTCAATCTTAATCAAAGTTATTTACACATGTGTGTGAATGATTTAGTAGGATAACTCTACCACACTGTACTTGCATTTCAGAACAGGGCTTTGTTAACCCAAATGAATTATACAGAAGAGGATTTTGTTGTTATTTGGTTGCTTTTGCAGTGCCTATGGTATGAAGAGCACAGCATTTGAAGTCAGAGAGAAGCTGAAATTCTAACTCTGTCGATATCAGCTATGTGAAGTTGTACAAGTAACTCGATATTCTGAGTCTCTGGTTCCTCATCTGTTTAAAAGAAGTTGGCAAATCTTCACAAGAGTGTTGTCACAATTGACTAAGATGGTGACTCTCTGGCACCAAACATACTGCCTGGCATATGATGGGCATTTAATAAATGTCAGTTCTTTTTTTTTTAATTTAAAAAGGTTTATTCTGAGCCACATTTGAGGACCATGGCCCAGAGCCATGCCCAAGAAGCCTTGAGTAAATGTCAGTTCTTATCCTATTCTCCTAGCACCTCCCAAAAAACAAGAACCATGGGGCTAACCCCTGACATAGACTGCCATCATTTACCAGGAAAACTGGATTGACAAGCTTCTACTTGTTTATTAATAAGGCAGACATCTGCTATCTGCCTCCTTGGCAGCCTGCTGTCTATTCATGTGCTCCTTGAAAAAGGAGAATGAGTCAGGAGGGACTTTGGAGGGCTGGTGAGACCAGTGTCCTGCCACTGCAGCTTCACTAAAGACCAGGATCACGATGTTGACATTATGCTGTTATATGCCACAGGGGAGAAAAAGTCAGATCTTTTTCTCACCCATCACAAGGTTCATGGCTGAGACCCCTATAACAAAAGACAGATTAGCAAGAGAAAAGCACACAAATTTATTTTAAGCATACAAAATTACATGGGACATGTGAGCCTTCAGAAATGAAGACCCAAATACCCAGGAAAAACTGTATTTTTATGGACAGTTGTGCAAAAGTATGATTGAAGGACAAAAGGGTGTGACCTAATGGTAATGAACTGGGGAGGACTTAGCTAGGCCTAAAGTTTGTTCAGATTCTGGTAGGACACCTCTGCCATGAGGGTCTTATAACCTACTTTCAGGAGAGGTAGGTCAAAGAATTCTTTTATGGTCCTCTTCAGGGGAGAAAAGCAGGTCAGAGAGTGACCTTCCTGCTTCTGAAGTTTTCTCAATTTCCTTCAACTTAAAATGCTCAACATGCCAAAGTGTTATATTTTGGGCTAACCTGTCTTGCACCCTGTCAATGCCAAAATGGTATAGATTGTTTTTTAAAGGGATTTATCAGCACTAGCTAAAAATTTATCCATTCACTCAACAACATGAATTCACCAATTACTATGTGCCAAATGTTCTGCTAAGACCTGGGAAATGCAAAAATAAAAGATGGCAAATGAGCTTCCATGTGTTACCTGATAGCAGAGCTGACAACAAAAGAGAGAACAGAAAAGAGGTGTCCTCCCCTGGAGGTACATGCATATACATTCACAAGACACAGAGTCATATTCAAAGAACAATGATTACCATCCATGGTGTCATCCATTCAATCATTTATTTTCCACATTTTTGTTGAGCACCTACTATGTGCCACTCACTGGGGAAACAGCATAGTGAATAAGACAGGCCAGGTCTCTTCTCTCGTAGAGTTTACAGACTTAGCAGGGGAGATGGACAATAAATAAATTAAATAAGCAGGATAATTTCAGCTATTGAGAAATGGTATGAATCAGGCAATGTGACAAAGAATAATTGGGTTTGGGCACTGCCTTGACCAGAGTGGTCAGGGAAGTTTTCTCTGAGGCGATGGCATTTAACTGAGATCTGCATGACAGAACAAGGAGCCAGACATGTGCAGAGCTGAGAAAATACCATGTGGGTAGGAAGAACAGCATGGCCAAAAGCCCTGGAAGGACCAAATTGGTGATTTCAAAGAACAGAGGGAAGGTCAGTGCAGCTGGTATTTAGTCAACAGGTGGAAGTAGAATTAGGGACAGGCAAGGACCAGACAAGATAAGAATCTATAAGCCATAGCAAGGAGCCCAGATTTTCTTTAAAGACATTGGTGGGTTTTCAGCAGAAGAATGCTGTGACCTGATTTCGTTTGTTAGATGATAAAGAATATTTATATAGTCACACTCTAACAAAGTTAAATGGATAATTATTTTATCACACTATACATACAGTGATGACCAATTTTTAAATAATTATAAAATATACTAATTCTAACTAGAAATACAGTTTCAGCATCACTATGTTAAAGGTAATGATTGAGAAGTCATTTGGGGATATTTCAGTGACTTGGGGGTCCATAATGACCATCATTACTCAGGTGAGGCAAAAAGGTATCCTTTAATAAATTCTGATGAACAAGACGGCAGGCAAAGTAAGGTCTACTGAAATTAATACTCTTCAAGCCCAGTGTGCTTTCTATTAAATACAAAACAGGCATGTTTGAGCTGGAACCTTTCTAGCTCATCAAACCGGCTTTACAATTGCTCATTCTGCACAGCTGAGAACAAGCCAGGGTCTCTTCTGTGGTTTTCATTCATGAAAATCCCAGTGTGTTGTCTGTGAAGATGCCAATGGACCCAAAGTGGAGAACTAGGCAGGGGCTCAAGGAATCTTGGCTCGCTCCCTCTGTGGGGATGAGGTGCCCATGTGGCGTCATCCACCTGGAGGCATCAAGAGGCCCCCTTCCTTCAAAGATCCTCTGAGTGGTCCTCACGGTTCCGGGCTTCCTCATCACAAATTCCTCCTCTGGTGACCAAAACTCTTCTAAAAGACAAATATTTTATCCTGGAGGAGTAACCCAATGATGCCATTGTCAGTCATGAATGCCTTCCAATGCTGGTTTGGTAAATTACCTGGTTACTACCAGCAGAGCCCATATGCATTTTTTTCTTAAGTTCAGGAAGCCCAAAATGTGGCTTGAAAAAGATCATGTCCGTAAATAAGCTGTAGTACATCCAGACAGTAGAATATTCAGTGATAAAAAGAAGTGAAGTATCAAGCCATGAAAAGACATGGAGGAACCTTAAATGCTTTTTACTAAATAAAGAAGCCAATCTGAAAAAGCTACATACTGTATGATTCTGGAAAAGGCAAAACTACGAAGACAGTAGAAAGATCAGTGGTTGCCAGGAGTTGAGGGGATGGGGGGGTGACATGGGTAGGGAGGGACAAACAGGTGGAGCACAAAGGATTCTCAGGGCAGTGAAACTACTGGGTGTGATACTGTAATGGTGGATACGTGTCATTATTTATTTGTCAAAGCCCATAGAATATGCTGTGCCAAGAATGAACCCTAAGATAAAATGGACTCTGGGTGATGATGATGTGTCAGTGTAGGTTCATCATTCGTAGCAAATGTACCACTCTGGTGCAGGATGTTGACGTGTGGGTGCAGAGGGGATATACGGGAACTCTGTACTTTCCACTCAAGTTTGCTGTAACTAAAACTTCTCTAAAAAATAAAGTCTATTTTTAAAAATTAAATAATACAAGGCAGAATAAAATGAAATTAGATCATATAAAGGGAGGGCAAATTAATGTAGAAAGTCTCAATGAGTCATCCTGGACAGCGTGATGGGAATTCTAAGGGGATCACAGAACAATGGTCAGGAGAAATCATGGCAATGTGGTCGGTGGCCTCCTAGACATCTCTCTGTGTAGGGCAGGGATTGGGGATGTGGACAGAGTGTTGCCAACTTTCTTGGCAATATTTGTGCTAATGGGAACAAACAACCCAAACATAACAATCATTTAGGGGATGCTTTTTAACTTGGGTTGAACTGCCCTCTTGAGGCACTGATGCCATGGATTCCTCCAGTGGCTTTAATCCAGAATAGCCTTGAAGAGTGAGGCCTCTGGAGATAGACTGGCAGATCCAAATCCTACGATGGTACCAACCAGCTGTGTGATGACCTTGGGCAAGTGATTTAACCTCTTTAGGCCATCATTTCCTCGCCAGCAAAATGATTATAATAATTGCACCTGCATCCCATGGTTACTGGGATTGTATTAAATGAGATAATTTAGGGAAAGCACCTAGCACAGTGTCTGGAACTTGGTGAACTTTCATTCAAAGTTTGTGACTCTTAATACAGTCATTACTGACACAGTCTAGCAGTGCTTAAAATATTCTAAGCTCACATAAAATATGTGTTCCATGAATTTTTAATAAATAATAAGACTTCAAGTGACCCTTGGTGGTTTCAGTACTAATGCCTGGCTTTCATGTCACAGTGAGCAGACTCTTCCAAATTTTTGAGGGCAATGGTAGCCAGGTGTGAACCAAACTCTCTCTAACAAGTTATCGCTACACATTAGTATGATGCTTCTCCTCTGATTGTTATCTATACCTATATGCTTAATGAATTGGACAAGACAAAATAAAAGTCAGGCTATTACGATTTCTATTCATATAGGATCTTTATTTTAAAAAGTAACTATAGCAACTTGAGCTCGTCGAAGGAAAAGCCTCGGGTAAATTGTAATACGTAATTACATTTTCTGTGATTAATCCAAAAGATACTTTAACAATGCTGGAAATATCCATTTCTACACCCGGTCAGAATTCAGGACCAAGCAAACAGCTTACCTTTGTGTCTCTGTACCACTGTGCTTACATTGATAACTATAAGTAGACAGGGAGAGAAGTGATAGGTTGGAAAATGAATAAGTGGGTAGATGACAGACATATTTTTTAAAAAGGAATTTTCCTCACAACTTATGATGCTATTTGATTTTGTTCAAAGCTAGAACAAGTCGAGTTCAATAGTAATAATCTACTTTGGTTCCTCTAAAAAAAAATCCAGAATATTATGATATGCCAAATAATATGTAGGTTTAGTAAGTCTTTGCCTGCGTCAGAGTTCTTATGAATAACTCATTTTTTTTCAACATACTCCCATATAAGGCCAGATACTCACAGAGATAATTCAAAAGCTGTTTATGTTTGCTATGCAATGTCTTCTATTTGCATTCTTTGCAAGTCTTGTGCAGACTGATATTAAAATAAGTTTATTTTTTATGGATACACATCAAGGACTGGAGAGCAGAGGAAGCCTAATCACACACTGAGAGATGGAGGGAAGCCAGCAGGAGACTGTAAAAATGTTGGCAATTATCCTGTAAGTGAGTTGGTCAGCCCAACACACACGAACAGGAGTCGAATGTTTCCCTGCTACTAATTTCACAGAGATGGAAACTGATGCAGGAGTCTGAGCAGTCGACTCCTTAGCTAGCCAACCCCTCTAGACTGCGAGTCAGTCATTCCAGGACAGGGACCTCATTCTCCATCACTTGGCATCTGCTAAGTACTGAATAAGTTGAATGAATAGATGATAAATTAATTAATTAATGGGTGGAAGCACATCTCTGCATTCTTTTTATCTTAGAACTTTAATCTCCAAACAGAGTACTAGTGCAGGATCTGGAGGTTGTTGTGCAAACAAAGGCAAATGGCCAAGCAGTATTTATTAGGGAAAATTTATAGAGAGAGAAACAGTAGTGGGTGTGAGAGTCCCTGTTATTCTTGGCACATTCTAAGCTGGGGTTATGCACTGAGATCCAGCAGGCCTGCAAGTCAGACTCCAGGAGTGGGCTCCTGCCCCTTGGACTGTAAGGCATTTAAACTGTATGATTAGAGAAGCAACAGCCCTTCCCCTGGTGTGATCAGAGGCTAAAATAAAATAGCAATATGACATGGCTCCAGCCCTCTCCTGGCCACTCATCAATCATGACTGAGGGGAGCACCAGCCTCTCTCCTGTCTGGGAGGTGGGGTCCAAGCCTTGCAACCCTAGCTATGTGGCAGGATTTGCCCCACCCATGCGCATGTTGAGAAACACCAGGCCCTCCCCTGGCATGACGTGGGAAAAGAGGGCTGGGATCCAAGCTTTGCAAATTACCTGGATTGTTCATCCTAAGCACAAACTGCAACCAGTTTCCCCAGAGCTTTGCTGGAGGTCAATTCCTTCCTTGGGAGGCCAGTCTATTAACTCTTGCCTCTTGGTGAAGATGTAGTGGACACAAATTAATTGTGCCATCGTGCTTCTCCCCAGGAGCTGCTAGAGGGCTTCATGGCAAGGCCAGGCCTCATGCTTCCATCTCATGCATCCAGGCTCCCTAAGGTTTCTGTCACCCTGTACCTCCATGCTACTGTCTACCCACTCACAGCCAGGGCAACCCACCCAGACCTCCTAGAACCTAAGAGGACCTAGACTGTCCCCGGCCCAATATTTCTAATAGGTCAATCATCATCTGTCATACAAATCTTTGGACTGTATTAGTTTTCCCAGATTCTGGAACTTTCATAGAAATTTCAGGAACACAGCAGACCTATGGGGGAGGTATTTTGATTTTTAATGCCACCTTAATCATATCACATTGGTATTTCCTTCTTGCTTATAAGAAGTCTGCCCTTGAATCCAGTGAGGAGGGAAGAGAATCTTGATTCATGGGTCCCTCTGTGGCCTCTGAAGGACATTAGTCTTCATTCTGGCTCAGGTTCAAAATGGGCTGATGAAATTGTAAACACAAGATGGGAATCAGAAAAGAGCAAAGGAATCAGGGATAGAGACAAAAAAGACTAGTGAAGAGAATTAACAAGTAGAAGAGAAAAGGGGGAAAATAGAAAGCCTGACAAGGAAAAGAAGCAGGACTGGTTTCTTTATTTTTTTTTCCACACATGTCCATCTTTGCCTTGGATTGCCATTGAGGCAGAAGCGACATCTTAGTCCTGCTTGAATCCTCCATAGGTCCTAGCACGGTGGTTCAGAAGATGTGTGTTGGATGGGACAAACACTAAAACTAATTGGAATGTGGACATGAGCTCAGAGGGATGGGTTGTGAACCTCGGTCCTGATTGCACGTCCTCTGGTGAGCTTCACTTTGCAAGCAAACAAAATAAGGAATACATGAAAATAGTTCATTCTAGTGGCAATTTCTATGACAGTAGCATCTCTCTTTGGGGAATTTTTTTCCTCAACATCCAGATTCTATTCCTGTTTTAGAGCAGAGAAGCCAGAAGCCTAGAGAAGCTGAGTGACTTACGACCACACAGAGGCCAGGGACAAGTTCAGGACAGACATACAGACACTTAGATTTCCCAGATCTCAGGGTTAGTGCTGTGAGAAGAGGAAACTGAGCCTCGTAGGACGGTCTGTCCCAGAGGAGACACATGAAATACAAGATTCAGATGAATTAATAAAATATAAAAGGTGGGGAAAGTAAAAATAAATTGCAGACTACACAAAGTCGAAATGGGATCATGACAACGAATCCTTAATCTGTTTGCTATTAGGGTGGAGAACAAGATCACATTCTGCTCTTCTAGAATTCAGACACACTTTCTGGTATTTAAAGGAACACAAGGGAAGCTCACACAGGCTGAGCTGGGTCTCTTTATAACGTAAATACCTTTCCAATGGGAAAAAAAAAAACTGAAAGATGGTAAGTTTGTCTTTTGAAAATATTTCCCAGACATTTTTTTAGTGTTAACAAAGCTCTCTTGGAGTGTAACTAAGTGTTTCTGAGGAGTGGTAACTTTAAAGCAAAAGGAAGGAAAATTTCAATAAGAACCAAGCTGCCCCAATTCTCCCTTTATTTTTAAACAGAACCATCAAAGGGCGGCTAACGGAAATATACTTAAGTGGCATTAATTCATCCCTAAGAGGACTCTCCAAGAGTTTTATTGCTACATAAGGGAAAGCTATAAACCAGCAGGAGAGGAAAGCAAAGAAAATAAGTCTGGGGAGTCGTCTTGTGTAAGAAAGTGAGCAGGTGGTCAATAATGTATCCTTGGCTGGTTTCCACAGCAAGGAGACAGAAATTCGTGGCAGGGATGTGGCCCACAAAACAGACAATCACAGGGAAAAGAATTATGGAACCATGCAAAGTACTGTCGAAGAGTTCGCATGAATATGAACTAATAAACTGTTCATCTCCCCTCCTTTTCTCAACATCCTTCCAATTTCATGTTAATACTCGACTCCACAACCTATTGCCTCTTTCCAGTCCCTGGCACAATTGGAAGAGAACAAAAAAGGACTGGGATGGGTAGGGCCTAGGACAATGAGCTTTTAAACCTGAAAGTAGCATTAGGGATCACTTAGTCCAACACTCTTGGTTTTACAAATGAGAAAATGGTGTGTCAGAGATTACTTCTGTAGAGAGAAAACTTCAGAGATTTTCACCTGAGATGTGAAGTCCTAAATTGAATATTCAGACTGGAAATATAGAAAGATGCCTCCATGATCCTGTCAGTCAGCTCAAGCTAAGTCTAAGACCTTTATTATAGCTATAAAGAGAATCTTATAAGCATCCTGTAAATGAATAAAAATTATCACCTATATCAAGATTATTTTACCATCAGTAATGCTTTTCTGTTCTTCACAGGCTTTTTAAAATCAAAAATAGCACTCTTTATTAATTTCTAAGGAAGAATGGCTGTTACGTAGGATTTTCCATTCTAGTGAGCCAGCAGCAGACCCCAGGACTCAAAATCAGGAGAGTGAGAACGAAAATAGTAGGCAGAGGAGGGAAGAGTAACACTGATCCAGTGTTGGGGAACTTTGGTGCTCTCTCAGTCATCACACCATCAGGATCTTATTTTAACATTTGGAAGAGGGGGGCGGGGAAGGATAAAAATGAGGCCATTCATATGTTCATTCGACAAGCATTTATCAAGCCTACTTTGTGCACAGTTATGAACGAGGCATAAAAAGAATTCTCAAAGATAAAGGTCTGATTCTATTCCTCCAGACACCTGAGTGAGCTGTTTGTTATATGGAGTGTCCCTCCCCATAACCAGCTCCTAGAATTTATGACTAAGAATTCATTTTTCTAAATAAAATACATTATAGATTTGTTTCATTTTTGGAGAAATTAACCTTTTATATTTAAACAAGTGCTTATGGCTAAACATGATTTGAGATTTAGTTGGTATTTTAGATTTGAGGTTATAACTTTGCATTATCTACAAAAAGCCGTGTATATGGAATTGAGTCTGTATTTTTTAAGGCAAAAAACTCAATGTTGCTTTCAGTTAAGCAGAGATCTGTGGGTGAGGAGTGAATCTTTTAGACGCAACTCTCAAAATACAGTGAACACTATGAAGTGTTTGTTATGGCATTATTATTATTATTAAAGTCCCTGAAAATAGCAGGGAAAGGTCAATCTTCTAAATAAGTGATTGCAAGCTGATTGCTTTCCTGACCTAAAAGTTGATGGCTATTACTACATGTGGATTTTACTTCTTTCAGCAGTAAAATATAGGCTAAATTCTGCAATCACTCAAGCAAGAGCAACCTGCTGCTATCACCTGGCATAAATGTCTTAGTTCTTTGAATTTCAAAGTCAAAGCCCTTTGCAGTCAATATAAAGAAAGCTGCTTGAGTGGCCAGTTTTCTGGGGAGGGAAAGAGATCCAGCCTTTGAACTGGTGTTTGCATATGGCAAGCAGGTGGGTACGTGCTGCACTGAGAGGTGGGCAAGCAGACATGATATGTTACCCACTTGTTAGGAACTATCTTCGCCTTGTCTTTCTTTGGGATCTCAGCCAGGAGACAATTGCTCAGCCTAATTTTGAAAATAAGTCTGGAGCAGAGTAAGAACAAAAATCATTACCTTTCAAATTCTTCAAAATAAGACTGCAATAATGCGAAGTGACGTGAATGTGTGCTCAAGATTCCCTCTATTCTTACTGCTTCTGCTCTTTCGCCTCCTCCTCCTCCACTACCATTGCCAGCCCCACCTTTTCCTTCTTTTTTATTTAAATAATAGCTAATACTTATAAAGTGCTTCCCATATCTAGGCATTGTTCTAAGCATTTTACTTGTATTAATTCTCTTCACCTTCTCAACATCATGAGACAGGTAATGTTATTATTATGGACAATTTATCAGAAGGAAACCAAGGCACAGACAGGTTAAGTAACTTGCCTAAGATCACATGGCTAGTAAGTGATGGAATCAAGACTTAATTCAGGCAGTTTAGCTCGGAGTTGCTATTCTTACTCATTATCCCATACAGCTGCTCTTTAACTGTGTGATGTCTAATGTCTGTCCCATGTCTTCCTTTAGATGATTTTGATGAAAGACCAGAAATATCCTCAACTTCTTTCTTTCCTCCACTGGATAATTCCCATTTATTCTTCATCTCTTAGTTCTGACACTATCCCTCAAGGACCTTGTCTCTGACCAACCCCACTCACTCCATCCAGGTTAAAGTCTATTTTTGTCTTTATCAAAGCACTTATACTGGATTGAGATCTTACTTTCAGCAGTTGACTGGAAACTTCTTGTGAGTAGGTCCTTGTTTCCACTCTTATTTTTATATATCTCCAGCCACTAACAGAGTAGTGCCTAAAAATTAAATATAAGAGTGCTAAGTTTAATAATTACACTAGCCAACTGACACAGTGGAGAGAAACAATGCCAAGTCTCAGAAATTTAAGCATATAAAGGCAAGGGGAATCCCCCATATAGCATTTTAGAATGAGAGAGGAATCAGAAACCATCTGGGACAAAGGTATTCAGCAGCCTAAAGAGGCCCACAGAGGAATTTTTTTTTCTGCCAGACAATGTTAAATAAGAAAAAAAAAACTGAGACAAAATTTTAAAATGAAGAGGTTTTATAATATGTCCTGATTTCTGGCTTCTCTTGAAAAATTGGAAGAACTTCCCAAACTAGGCACACAGTCCCACCATTGGCAGGAAGTAAGTGGGTCAGCAGTTGCCCCCTGAATGGGGTGAGTGCTTCCCCGCTCACACAAACTCTAGCCAGCCAACTCCACTCCTTCGGGCCCTTCACTACTTCCTCCAGGCATTGGGTTTCCACACTCCCCCTCCCCTACATCATTCCCTTCATTTTACAGTTTAATAAAAAGAGGCTCTGAAAGGTATACAAGGACATATCATGACAGAGAAGTTTCCAGAAAAGACTATACCCTGACCCTCCCTTCTCCAGTTCAGTGTCCTATTCACATTCTAAGTCCTAAGAAATAACATTTCTGAAGCATGTTTATCAATGTTGTTTCCATGTTGTTTCTTTCTTGTACCTTGTAATGAGTTTTGCTCATAGTAAGCAAAGTCCCTTTAAACTCCCAGCCTCCTTACTTGATAGATCCTCAAGACCTGGAATCTGTTACATAATTCTCTGCCTTTTCCTTTCTCCACTTTCATTTTCTCAAAAATGTTCAGTGGATTAGCTGTGAAAACCTTATGATTTTTCCTCCCAGACAGCACATCCATCTCTCTATCCCTCAAAATAAATTCCACCCCTTAAGTAAACGGAACTTCCAAGACCAAGATAGCTGTGGTTTGGTTGCTCTCCGGGTTTTGCCTTTGTTCAAAGGGCAGGATGTTACCACGCAGGCTAATTATCTAGATGGAGCTGTGGTTGAAAAGTCGTGGGTTTTAGAGACTGCCCTCTCTGTGGCTTACCATTTATCACAATTTAGTATTTTAGGCTTAGCCCCAGCTTTAGAACTAAATTTTTTTAAAATCTAAATTCATTGTTTGGAATAGTCCTTTGGAATGATTTCTGCTACTCTTGAACCATACAAAAGGGAAAGAACAAATCCACATTTTCACTCACCAAGAAATTGTTGAAATTTTTTTTCTTTTAGTTCTTGTATAATTCAGAAATTGCCAGGGCTAAATATTGCAACTTTAGTAAGATTGCTATTCTGATTGAAGAGTATGTGTGTGTGTGGTGGTGGGTAGGAAGTAGGAGGAGCCAGTTTTGGAAGAAATTGATTAATTATTTTTATTTTTCAAGTGCTATTGAATTGATTTAATGTCTTACCATGTGTGATAGAAACTCTAAGGTTTGACTTTTAATATCAAGTCATTCAGGGTTAAGTGGCTTAAACTAATCTTAGTTAAATAAGACTTCAACACTTGCACCCCCCAAAACAATGAGCTCAAAAGTGAATAAAAAACCAACAATTAGCTATCTTATGCCCTCTACTTCCTGCCTCTAAACCTACAAAGACACATATGCACCCACCCAGCAATTTAATTAATAAATTTGTTAGTATTATGGAGAGATGGATTAGGCTAGGATTTATTCCTTAGTTGAAGGAATTTTTGTTTGTTTCAGTTTTCTATAAAAATATCAAACTGAACAGTATACTGCCTTAATAGCCTGCTAATAAAAAGAGAATGTTCCACAAGAACTTGGCTTGCTCATCTAATCTTCTGTAAATACTGATAGAGTAAGTACAAAGTGCCACACAGTGGGGGAGAGAAAAGAGGCCTTCTCATGCTCTTTAGCCTTCCTTGCAACCATCCTAAGAAAGCACTGAAAGAGATATCCGTACTGGCAAAGGGCCCTCCCTCCTGCTTCCAGGAAGTGCCCATGCTGACCCGGAATTGAGTTCACTGTACTTTATAGTTCAACTTTCTCAACTTTCAAAACTTCACCAGAACTTCCAATGGTGGAAAACACCATTGACTCATTTGAGTTTCACCTAATCTCTCAACCTTCTTGAGTAAGAAGCCATGCAATAATAAAGCATCTGAAGGCAAATAGATTTACAGAAAAGGAGAAAAGAAAAGTTGGTGTCTTAAGCCAACTATCTCCTCCTCCCTGTCCCTCCCTCACACAGGTAGAAGCTGTTCCAGGACTCTTAACTCCTCAAAGTTCAGGACCCAGATGAAGGTCATTCAGGAAGCAAGTTATCTGCCTAACGTGATTTAAACTTTCTAGTTTCTATGACCTTAGATACTTTCAGAATGAGCCTGTTTATCATTTTACTTTATTCAATTCATCCATGTTGTTTATAAAGGACCACTTCAATCACAAGTTTTAACTACGCATATGACAAGGATGGTGCTCAGTTCTGTTTAGTTGAAATTCACTTGGAATCGCATTGGTCTGCACAAGAGGTCAGGATGAGATAAAAGTGCTTGTGGTGAACAAATGTTCTATGAAATTTACACACTATTTCACATAACACATTTTAGTTATTTGCTCTAAATAAATATTTTTATAATGTCCAGATTAATGGGTTACATCTTTATATGAAATTTCCCCACACATCTCTCCCTTGCAAAGGCCTGAAAACACCTTTATTTCACATTGTGCTGTTTACACAAACTGTGCTAGTGTGGAGAAGGCAGAAAGATGCTCACATAAACAGCAGAGTGTCCTATAGTCCTCAAGCTACACCAAGAAAAACAATTTACAATTGCTGTGTATCTCTATGCTCATGAAATAGCAAGAACTTTATTCTTACTAAGCCCTCACAATCACCTGCTTTACTATAGAGCTGCCTCTAGATTTTAGATCTTCAGTTTATCTTACAAAGGGAAAATTGTTGTAGCTCCTGAAACATGACTTTGCCATACCCATTTACCACCCATTTCCTCTCTGAAAGATGCCTTTTTTTATATTCATTTGTCATTCTTACAACAGGAGGCATATGTCAATATTTGCTGGCTGTCTGCAAAAAATTTTGAGTACACATATTGTAGGAAGTTTTTATCATTTATAGTCACTTTTTAAAGATTTCTCCGTAAGCTCCACATTTTTATTTAACATTTGAATGTGGTCCAAAAAAAAAAATGCACATCATTTTTTTGTTGATGTTGTTCCTAAACCTTGTTTCTTATTTAGGTTCTTCCTTTGGTTTCTGGTGAAGCATGGCTTATTTTACCAGAGGAATATCTACAGGCAGAGTGTATAAGGTCTCCTTGTTCCATCTCCAACTGTTAAGAAGGGAGAGTAAAATATTGAAAAGCAACTGGAAGTATGAGATTGATCTAACTTCCTGACATACAAAGACTGGAGCACCTAAATTCATAAAATCATTTATCTGTGAAATGTGGGCATGTTCTTCACGTTCACAGTTACCAAAAAACTTTAGAACTGGAAGGGACCTTGAAATCATCTAGTCAATGTCCTCGTTCTGCAAATGAGGGAACTGATGCCCAGTCAGTTTAGGTGACTTCCTTAGGTCAGAACTAGAACTTAAGTACTCTATGCTCTGAGAACAATGTTTTCATATTTTGGGAAGAAAAAAATTCCACTTTAGAATCTTCTTTTAGGGGTTCTCTCAAGTGTTTTATAAACTATTTAGCAGTTGATACTGTTCCAGTTAGGGAAACAAAAGAAGTTAATTGCAGGCTTCAAATATGTGAGCTATTATTTTAAGAAAAATATTCTCCAGATGTTTCCCACCTCCTTTGAGAATGGAAAAAAGGCAATGATCTTAATGTTCAGCAGAAGAGATTCAGATTAGATACTAGGAAATCTAATGTGAAATCCTGCAATTGGTTACAAGGGAATGTTGTGAAATCTCTTCCTCTGGAGAACGTTTGGAATGTGGTGGTTGGCCATTCATTTGGGGTTATGTGTGTAGCCCATTTCTAGAGCTGGAGCACAACATAACTGACTCTAACGTTCTGTAAGTCTGTGAGGTCGTGCTCTGCCTATAGCTAGTAGGTGGGGTGGTTGGATGCTATTAATTATAGCAGAATTCAGGATTCATTGGTGAAGCATACAATTTAGGCTCAGTTCTTTATTTATATCAGTCCTGATAGGTGTAAATGGGCAGATCAACCAAAAATAACAAACGTTTATTGGATGTTCTTGCCCACTGCCTCCACTGGATTGAATGACAAGCACTGATAGGCTTATTCACATGGGCTCCATCTCAGCATTTATCTCGCCAGTGGCTTTCTGATTTCATGAATATTTTGTATCCCTAGTCCAAAAAGCAAAGAGTAAGGAATTTAGTTCAAGATCTTGTCCTATGTAATGGAATAATTATTTCAACCAAAAAGAAGCCTTGCTATTTGAAGGACAAGATAGAGAAAATTGACAGTAAAATCAGATCAGAACCTTGCAAAGCAAAATAAACCTTGTTAGCTAATATATTGGATGATGGCTCCTAAAAGTAATTAAATAAGAATTTCCAACTTCTGACTTGGAACGTAATAGGTATAAGTATACAGTTCTTGAATTTCAGTAAAATAATCAGACCATATAAATACAGGATTAGGGATATTATCAATTAAAAAAGTTAATGTCAAGAAAAGGACCTGAATAATGGATATGGGATTAATAATATAACATATCTGAAGTATAGTCACTCATCATGTAACAACAGGGATATGTTCTAAGAAATGCATGGTTAGGGGATTTTGTCATTGTGTGAGCATCATAGAGTGTATTTATACAAACCTAGTGGTGTTACCTGCCACACAGCTAGGATATATAGGATAGCCTATTGCTCCTAGGGTACACACCTGTACAGTACATTACTGCACTGAATACTGTAGGCAATTGTAACACAATGGTAAGTCTTTGTGTATCTAAACATAGAAAAGGTAATGTATTGTACCATAGATGTTACGATGGCTAAGACATCACTAGGCAATAGAAATTTTTTAGCTCCATTTTAATCTTATGGGACCACTATCATAAATGTAGTCCTTGGTTGACTGAAACATCATTATGCAGCCCATGACTGTATGCAGTGGTCCCCAACCTTTTTGACACCAGGGACCAGTTTCATGGCAGACAATTTTTCCACAGACTGGAAGGGGGATGGTTTTAGGATGATTCAAGCACATGTACATTTATTATGCAGTCAAACTTCTCTGTTAATGATAATCTGTATTTGCAGCTGCTCCCCAGCTCTAGCATCACCGCCTCAGCTCCACCTCAGATCATCAGGTATTAGATTCTCAGAAGGAGTATGCAATCTAGATCCCTCATATGTGCAGTTTACAGTAGAGTTAGCATTCCTGTGAGAATCTAATGCCACCACTTACCTGACAGTAGGCAGAGCTCAGGCAATGATGCAAGCGATGGAGAACAGTTGTAAATACAGATGAAGCTTAAATTGCTTCCCTGCTACTCACTTCCTCCTGTGTGGTCTGGTTCTTAACAGGCCATGGACTAGTATCAGTCTGTGGCCCAGGGATTGGGGACTGTAGCTGTACGGCACCTAGGACTTTTTTCCAGTAGATAAAAAAGAATGTTGAGATAATACTGGAGTTAAACATAAAACTAGTTAATATTTTAAAGGGCAATAAAACCATAGCATGAGAGGGGTTAATCAACACAGTTTATAGAGTTGTTAATATCTGTAATACTAATCAATTCTACAACAAAGGTACATATCCCAGATCAGATAACCCTAAAATGGGCTTATTTGAAAATGCTCCTAATGTGACAATAAAAGGTCATGTGACCATCTTTTGTCTTATAGTCAATTTTGGGAAACGTTTTCTCAACATGTCCCCCCGCCACTAGTAGTAAGCTAGAGGTGCACCTCTACATATGAATCAAAAAGGTAAGCCACTATTCTCTTTTGTGACCATTGCTGAAGCAGCAGTGGCCAAAATGAAGTTTAATCCCTTTGTGACTTCTGACTGAAGCAAGAACCACAAAGGCATTTCAATGCATCTTCCCACATTCACAGGAAGATCATGTCTCTTTCCAAAGAGCTGAGACACAAGTACAATGTTCAATCCATGACCATCCAAAAAGATGATGAAATTTGGGTTGTGTGAGGACACTATAAAGGTCAGCACATTGGCAAAGTAGTCCAGATTTACAAGAAGAAGTATGTCATCTACATTGAACGAGTGCAGCAGGAAAAGGCTAATGGCACAACTGTCCATGTGGGCACTCGCCCCAGCAAGGTGGTTATCATCAGGCTGAAGCTGAACATGGACCACAAAAAGACCTTTGAACAGAAAGGCAAATCTCACCAAGTAGGAAAAGAAAAGGGCAAATACAAAGAAGAAACAACTGAGAAGATGCAGAAATACAGTTATATATAACTTTAATTAAAAACTACTAAAATGAAAAAAAAGGTAAGTCTTTCCTACAAGTTGTTGGGATAATTAAAAAAGCAACAAAATTGTACAAGATAATGGGTTACCTTATGAATGTTCCCATCATTATTAACATTCAAGTAGAAAATATGAGGGCTTTCTGTTAACAACTGTCATAGGCAGAATTCCAAATGGAGTGAGGCTAACAAAAAACAATGGGAAAAAACAATCTTGGTTACAATTTCATTCAACTTTGTGTTAAACTTTTAATAGGACTAGGAGAATAATGATGACTGAGAAGGCAGGGAAGGCTTCACAGAAGGGGCAGAAATTGAGTTGGTCTAGAGAAAGGGAGGTGTTATGGACTGAGCTGTGACCCCCAAAATTCGTATATTGAAGTCCTAACACCCAGTACTTCAGAATGGATCTGTATTTGAAGATAGGGCCTTTAAAGAGGAAATTAAGTTAAAATGAGGTCACTAGGCTGACCAACATGACTGATACACAAGAAGAGGAGATTAGGACACAGAGAGGAGACCATGTGAAGACACAGGGAGGTGACAGCCACTTGCAAGCCAAGGAGAGAGGCCTAAGAAGAAAACAACCCTGCTGACACCTTGATCTTGGACTTCTAAGTCTTCAGAACTGTGAGAAAATAAATTTCTGTTGTTTGAGCCACCCAGTCTGAGGTACTTTGTTATGGAAGGCCTAGCAAACTAATATAGTAGGACTGAAAATTCAGAGAAGGATAAAAAGATAATAATCACCCCCCAGGAAAAAAGAATATGGTAAATAAGTCAAAATGAAGAGGACAGGCATAGATGAGGAATATACTTTGGAAACGGGTGTATGTTAGTGAAAAGTATCTACAACTACAATCGTAATAAATAGGACTCTTTTCCTTCCATATGATGTCTTAAGAGAGATAAAATAAACCTCTCAACCTCACATCTCTATCCACAATGTACCTCCTTGGAGATATCTTCCCCTATCAATCTTTCCAAAACAATTCCTTTCACTCCCAGTCATTCTTGAGTCCTTTACCCTGCTTCTATACACTGAATGTTTGTGTCCCCCCAAAAATTCATATGTTGAAATCCTAACCCCAAATGCAATGGTATTAGGAAGTGGGGCCTATGGGAAGTGATTAGGTCATGAGGGCAGAGCTCTCATGAATGGTATCAGTACTCTTATAAAAGAGACCCCAGGGAGCTCCCTTGCCCCTTCCACCATGCAGGGACACAGCAAAAAGGTGCCATCTGTGAACCCAGAAGTAGGCCTTCACCAAACACTCAATCTGCTGGCATCTTAATCTTGGACTTGCCAGCCTCAAGAACCGTGACAAATAAATTTCTGTTGTTTATAAACCACACAGTCTGTGATACCATTAATTATAGCAGCCTTAATGGACTAAGAC
>CAUYRT010058646.1:0-30698 GCA_963574885.1 Lepilemur ruficaudatus | reverse complement strand
CATGGTGGCGCATGCCTGTAGTCCCACCTACTTGGGAGGCTGAGGCAGGAGGATCGCTTGAGCCCAGGAGTTTGAGGTTGCTGTGAGCTAGGCTGACGCCACGGCACTCACTCTAGCCCAGGCAACAGAGTGAGACTCTGTCTCAAAAAAAAAAAAAAAAAAAAAAAACTAAAACTGCTCTAAAAGATAGCAAGATAAAGCCTACTAATTTCGAAAAAGGGGAGGGGGAGGAAAGAGAAAGTTCTGCTTTTTGGAGGAATATCAGTCACTATGAGAAGAAAACCTGATGTAGAAAACTAACATACGAGAACTGATTCAATCACTGTGTTTTAAATTCTAAAACTGAAAATAACTATTTCTGTCAAGACCGAAAACAAAGCAAAACAAAACTCCAAACCACAAAGTCTGATCACTGTGAATTCCTGGGTGGGATGGGGAACAGTCTTGCAGGGAAGAAGCCACCTGTGCCCCTGCATCATACTCCTGCTCTTGACCCCCGACCTGGCGGGGTCCTGTCCCTGGCCGGGTCCTGCCAGCCTCTGCCCTCGCTGGAGACCCGCGAACACCTGCTCCTCCCTCTGTGCTCTGTCCGGAGCCGCGTCCCGGGCTCTGGGTAGAAGGGGTTTCTGCTCCTCCTTGGGTTCGGTCTTTCTCATCAATAACACACGCAGAGGCCACAGTCCTGGGAACACTTCAGAAACCACAGAGGATGCGCCCAGGCTACCGTCTCCATGGGCAGCTCCTGAGTCACTGCCACTTGGTTCTGGGGCAGGTGGTCAAGGGTCCTGCTTTCAGCACTTGCCTGTAATTCCCACCACTCCACGCCTGCTCCCGGCAATCGAGGATCTCGCACTTGGGTACCGACACAACCCAGGATTACGCTGAAGGCAGCCTTAACTCCAGGCCATGTCCCTCTGTTTCAGCACAGCTCAGGGGCTGGACAATGTGCTTTTTGCAAGAAAAGTTAGGGTCTGTTCTGGAATAACAGTCCTTTCAAAACCTTAACATCTGAAGACAGCAACAGCCTGGTGGAGGGGGCTGAGAGGAGGCCTGGCACACAATGGGAAAGCACCAACCTGAGGGGTCACACCAGGAAGGAAAGAGCAGCTCAGAGTGCACCCCTCACTGGCCAGGACACAGCGAGAGAGGCAGCCGACACTGCTCGGGCCCAGGCCCCCTGGAATCCACTGGAAACAGGCACAGGCAAAGCCAGGATAGAGATGCATGCAGCTCTCCCCAGGCTGGTGGAAGCCGAGGCCCAAGGCTGACCCGGGAGGGAACCCAGGTCTGGACGACGGCCACTCGTGAATGTGCTGAAGGTTCAAGTTCATGCCCAGGAATCCGCGGGTCCCTTATGTTTACAGCCCAGGCACCAGGGAGCTCCGTCTCCCTGCACTGGAGAGAAAGGGCTCCTGCCCCCTGAGTGGGCGCCAGTGCAGAGGACCTTGCAGAAGAGAAGCCACCCACGTCAACACAGTGGGGACGTGTCCATGTCAGGCAAGGACCGATGGATGTACAGGGCCCCCCTGAGTCTCCTGCTGACCTGCACCCCACTTATAGCGTACCCCCTGCCCAGGGGCTCAGACGTCTCTGCTTCTCAGCTCAGCCCAACTCTCATCCTCCCCCTGCTGCCCCACAGCCAGCGGTCGCCCAGCCACGGAATATCAAACTCCGCAGCTGTCCCTTGCCCCAAAATGCTCTACAGGCCTGGGGGCTCCACCACCGGCCCGCCACACACCCCACTCCACACCCCTCCCTCTTCTTCTTCCAAGTGTGACCACCTCAGCCCTGCTCCGCACCACCTGACCCAGGACTGCCCAGACCCCTGGCAAAACCTGGCTTTGTGCAGGTCCCTGCTCTGCACACAAACACCCGGGGTTTCCCTTCCTCGTGTTGTTTCAACGCTGGGCCTGGTGCCTGCACACCTGCAGTCAGACCCTTACTCTCTACCCCTACCTGTACCCCTCCCCCAGGCACACTCTCCACCCCTGCCAGGCCTTGGAGCCTACAGTTCCTCCTCCTGACACCTCAGGCACTGCAGCAGCCACCAGCAAGCCCATGCCCCACTCTCATGCTGCTCACAGCTAAACTTAAGGACACAGACAATGGCAAAGAGGCAATGACGGCCCCCAACCAGCGCTCAGCTAGGGGTGTGCCGGCTGGGTCCACGCCCAGTGGGGTCCCTCCCCAGCGTGAAGGGTCCGATGGGCCTCCCACAAATGATGAGAAAGTGCCGTTCTTCAGTTGGCAAATACATTTGTTGAGTGCTTAATAATTTTGAGGGATGACACCTGTCTGTGACGATGGCACCAAACCCTGCAGGAGCCAGGAGCAGGGCCGGCACGTCCCAAGAGGAGAAGGAGGGTCCCCACTCCTCAGTCCAAGAGGAACATTCTCCTGCCCAGAGTAACCCCCTGACTGGGCGGACACCCTGGGCTGCTACACAGGCTGGCTCACCTGACGGCCGTGCTCCCCACGAGGACCTCACCTCGGCCTGCCCACGTCAGCTCTCACTGGGGGCAACTGTGCCCCCTCCGAGGGGACACTGGGCAACGTCTGGAGACGCTGTCGTCACAAGAGGGTGCTGCTACTGTCATCGAGTGAGTGAGGCTGGGGACACTGCTGAACTCCCGTGCAGACGGCCCCCGAGCACAGAACCACGCAGACCCAAGGGCAACGGCGCCCGGGCCGAGACCCTGCGCCTTGTTCCCAGCACACACTGCGAGGCTCACGCGTCAGGAGCTTGGCTTCCAGCAGGGGGCGTGAGATGTTTGCGTGTCTGTGCCTGTCTGCCACGGCCCAGACACACGGCACCGGGTTGACAAACAGGCGTCTCCCAAAATGGAAGCTCTGAGGTCTGTGTGTGTGCTCGGGGCCGGCATGCGACAGCACAACCTGTGCGTGTCATCTGCGCATTCATTCATTCACTCACTCACTCACTCACTAACTCAACAATCATGCACCGCAGACCTGCCACGTGCAGGCCCTGTGCTCGGTGGAGGGGATGCCGCGTGAGCAAAACAGGGTGAGCCCCTCTGGCTGAGAAGTCACAGAGGAGGAGAACGCACTTCTAAAATCCACACAAAGCCACGTCAAACCTGAGTGCTGCGTTATTCACGTGTGCCCTGAAGGACAGAGTGACTTTTCCAGTCTTTAGCAAAGCTCAGTAAAGTCCCGTCTAACAGGTACCAACCTCCTGTCTCCGCGTCGTGGAAATTGGGGTCCAGGCCTCGATCCAGCATCTTGACGATTTTCTCCACCAAGCGGTGCTGAATATGGTCCATGCATTTTCGCAGATTGGTCTAAAACGAAAAATAATAAAACAGAAATGTCTCCATGAGACACGTCTTTACAGGCTGCGGGAAAGCTCCTTGCTGGGGTGACCTCTGGCCTCTTCCACAGAGGAAGAGCCTCCTCTGGCCAGGCCCTCTGCCCACGCTGGGGCTGGCCGGGCAGCAGCTGTGTCTGGAAGCCCAGGGCTGAGCACGGAGCCCCACACCTGGCAAACACCACCAGCCTGTCCCAGAGAAGCGTTTTAAAAACGCTTCTCTATTCACTGTCCTTGTGCTGTGGACTTAATGTTTGCGTCCCCTTAATTCACAGGCTGAATAATCTCCAGTGCAACAGTCACAAGAGGCAGGGCCTTCGGGAGGGGATTGGGTCACGAGCGTGGAGAAGACAGTCATCCATGAACCAGGAACTGGCCTTCGCCAGCCACCAAATCTGCAGGCACCTTGATCTCAGACTTCACAGCCTCCAGAACAGTGAGAAACACATTTCTGCTGTTTGTAAGTTACCCAAAGATATTTTTTAGAGCAGCCTAAGTGGACAAAGATACCTTGCTAAGCGCTACAGATGTTCCTTTGCTTTTGAAAAGACAAGCTGAGCCGCCCGGAGCACCCTGAAGAGCTAGGGTTTGCAGGGGGCACCCCGGACCCTCTGCCTCTATCCCTAATCTGTAAGGAGGCAGCTGTGATGGGAGCCACCAGGGCAGCCACTCACACAGGTTAGTCCACTTTTTGGTGAGCCCTGCGGCAGCACGGGCAGAAGCAGTGATGGCTGGTCACCCAGTGGTTCAAGGTTCAAGGTGAAGGGAAGTGCTCATCTCTTAGGAAATCCCAGAGGTCAGCAGCTCAACCTTGAAGGGGAGAGGCCTTTGCCAAGCTCTGCCAGCCTCACCTGTGAGAGCAACTTCCCGTCCACCCCGCAGACAGCCTGGCCACCTGCCCAGGGCTGCAGGACGGGCACCCTGCACCGAAGCAGTCCTCTCTGCACTGGCCTCAGCCTCCACCCCTGCTCTGCACAGGCCCAGATGCACCGAGAGGACCAATGGCAGTTTTCAACACGCACAGCTCCGGGGACCCTCAGCCTCCTGACTCAAGCTGGATTGCCATCTGATCATTTTCTGTCCCTTCCAGAACCGGGACTGAACAAATGCCCCCAAACACAGGACCTGCACTTGCTCTCACCCAAACCCTCCACTGCCATCTGTGAATCGACACTTTTGAAAAAATTCACCAACACATCTTTATCTATACATCAAAGGATAATTTAATTACAAAACAACCCAGAGGCCCAAACCTTGGCTGTCTAAGCGCCGCTTTCCGGGCAGATCCCAGGCTGAGGCAGGGAAAGTACGAGGGGAGTCCCACACGTCCTGCCGCGACAGAAAGCGCTCAGTGCGTCGGGGACGTGCACAGGGCAGGGAGCAGGTGGAAGGTCGACCGCCCCCCATGTGGACAACGTGAGCACAAAGACGGATAATGACACTGACACACTAGATCCCACAGTGAAAATCTTTGCATCGTCTGATGGAAATGGGGGGAGGGGACAAAACAAACACCAGGAGCAGCCTGGGTTGAGAAAGCCCTGGGAGTTCCGGCTGCAGGTGCGCTCACCTGGGGAGCACCTGACCCTCTCCACCTCGAGTTCTGCAGGGCAGCTACCAGGCAGCCCCCGGCCGGGGGTGACAACCTCCTCAGGTGTCACAGGTTCCTCCTCGGTGTGAACTAAGCAAGGGGCTCCGCCCATGCACCCCAGGGCCTCAGCCCCCCACCTTCACTTCCTCGACTGGCACAGCACCCCCAACAAAGAGCGGGGTGCCCGTGGCGCCAACGTCGTGCCGGGGCTCAGCACGCGGCTGCATGCACAGGGACCCTCAGTGCCTTCCGCCGGGTGCCAAGCGCTCAGGGCAACTCGCCACTGCTTACATGCAGTTTACCAGGGTAGTGTATGTCAAGAGCATTTTAATAAGGTTGGTACTGATGCGACAACAGCAGAAAACTATCACAGTGCTTGGCAGGCACTGTCGTCTCTCCACCATGCTCAGCGTCCAAATCCTGCCCCCATCAGAGCCGCTGCCTCTGAACCTCTCCAGAGCACCGAGCAGATTCACCTCCCCTATCCCAAATGGGGAGCTTCACTGAGCAGACCCCGCCGTGGTGAGGTGGCAGAGGGCCTCTGGCAGCTGCACCTCAAGGTGGCCCAGCCACGCCGCACAGCACGCCAAGCGCATGCCAGGCCCCCCGGCAAGAAGATAATAAGACAAGAAAACAGATAAAACACCAGGGGTATAACAACCCAGTCCCTGCGTACCTTTGAATGGAGCTTGGCCAGCTGTTTCTCGTCGAGATTGGATTGTTTATACACCCGCTTCTTGTATCGAAACTGGCACAGAAACAGAGAAGAAAGAAAACAAGTAAAAACTTCACACGACTGTTCAGAGGACAAGCAGCCTCTTCCTCAGCTACTTCTCCGATGACAGGGAACTCCGCAGCAAACTCCTCAAGTTTTAAATAAACGACTTGTATTCGCACGGCAGAATCTGACGTCCTAAGAACCACTTCTGCCAAGACTCTGCAGGAATTTAGCTCAAAAGCCACAAAAACAAATGACAGCAACGGAAAGAGAAGCAGGAAGGTCCCCTTAGCGGGAAGCTCTGCTACAGGCGTGCTGGGGGACCCGCTCTCCTTTGGCTGATGAGGCGATGGCAGCTCCTCACAGGGAACGTGGCAGCCCCGGCACAGCATGTCCGACAAACGAGGATGCTGCTTCCTCGGTCTCTATTGAAACACGCATCAGAAGCCAGGCCTGGTCAAGCCCCTGCCTGCGCGCACTCCTGCCACCTCTGCCCAGGACCGCGGAGCTGCCATTTGTCCCCTCAAAGCAGCAGCGTCTCCTTTGAACTGGAAATTGTGCGGCGTGCGCCGGGAGGCACGCTGTACCCGAGCATGCGAGATGACAACCAAGCCGCCAGCCCGCCGCGCAGGTCTCCGGCACCTGCTACCCGGCACCTCCCGCCCCCAGCACCCCCTCGGCCACCACCCATGCTGGAGACGCTTCGGAGGTCTGGGGAGGATGCTGAGCGCTTGGGAGCCACTGGGGCTGGACACTTTCCAGACGCACCTCAGTTTCCTTATCTGCCCCACAGGTGGCCGAGGGTTGAATGTGAGCTTCCTGGCACAGAACTATCCCTGGACAAGTGCCTGTTTATCCCTCCCTTGATACCATCACCCTCCAAGGTTACACATAAGCTCAGGGCGAGCAAAACCAGCCCCGGATAAAAGGGCAATGAGTGAGTGAGCTAATCCCGAGACTGGAGTTCTAACCCCAGATAGCGTTTGCAAGGAGACCACCCTATTCTCCTCTCTCCTCCACACCAAACCGAATGGCAATTCAACAGAAGACAAAATTCTTCTTTTGCACAGACTGAAACTTGTTTCTTTTCTTTCTTTAAAGCGTCAAAATAAATTAGTTGTGAAATCGGAAAGTTCTATGGGACCCAGGAGGCTGCAGAGTTCCCGGATGAAGTGTGGTCGGAACGCCCATCTCCCTGGACAGAACTGGTGGGTGGAGTCCTGGGCCCATCTTAGGATTTCCACCCCAGGTCTAGATTCAACCAGGACAGCTCGTTCTGGGACCAATCATGCCTCTGCTCCTGATTTCAGAAGCCACCAAGAATGATGCCAGGCACAGCCACCAGCTCACAATCACGTGGCTAAACCTGAAAGGTCTCAAGGAATTCAACTCAACTGGCCCTTTTTTCAGTTGTAAGAGAAAACGCTAGGGCCCCTAACATCTCCTGCAGGAGGGCAAGTGCCCAGGAGGAGAAGTTTATTCCAGAACCACAAACACTGACAGCTCACGGCTACAGAGGGACCCGGCTCAGATCCACAAATGCTTCTCCTGCCACGTCCCCCGTGTTGCACACGTAGCCAACCATATTTTACTGAAATCACCGGAGGCAAAGTGCTCAGGTGGATGCCTGCCCCCAATGTGTCCATCCCCGGGCTGTCTCAGCCCTTCGAGGGAGATCACCCGGCAGGATGGTGGCCCAGGGAGATGAGTTAATGCAAATATCAGCCATGATCTCATGAAAATGAATCGATCAGAACAGCAGCCACACACCGCTGTGCGGCACTTGCCGGTGGCCAGGCTACCCCAAGCACACTGCTCCGTGGAATCCCGAGTCCCACAGCCACGCTGGGAAGTCACTACTAACATTCCCCTGATTCCACACCAGGAATCTGGGGCTCGACAGGCTGGGCGGCTGGCACAGAGCTGCATAGCTACGGGTACCGGGGCCAGATCAGGAGTAGGCTCCTGAATTGCTGGTCTTCCCGTAAAGTTTTGTTGCTGTTATGCAAGTGATCAGCCCCTGAAATGAACCGTGCTGATTTCCTGTTCCTGGTCCGCCCCTCCCCCTGGAATGTAAGTACCATGTGACCAGAAACTTGACTGCCAAAGTGAAATTAGGCAAGGTGGATATGCCTGGCAAGTGTCTGGCTCTCAGTAGGCCTTCAACGGCCAATGTTTATCCAACAGATACCCATTTTTACAGATAAGCAAACTGAGGTCAGAACAACTGAGTGATTTGCCCTAAACCACACAACTTCCAAGGGGCACCCTGTGTTTTCCTCCACTGAAGCCCTTCCTCCTGGTCCAACACATGGTCCACAATGGGGACCCCAATAACCTCAGCCTCAAAGTCACGGTGGAACCTAGAAATGTGGTGCTGAGGAGGTTTCACCTTAGTTCTGGGTTGGTGTCTGTGACATCTTGGACTTCAGAATAATCTCTAGCGGCCAAGTAGTGAGACCCACCATGCCTGCCGCAGAGCCAGCTGCAAGCACACACATGCTGCCCCTCGTCGTCTGGCTAAGCTACAACGAGCAACGTGCCGCGCAGCAGAAATGACCGCACCCTGGCTGCTTGTAGCTGACACCATGCACAGGTTTTGGGGCCCTGCACGTAAACCTGGGGGCAGCAAGGCAGAGGCAGGGGTAGTGCTTTACGTGGAAACGCGTAAGGCTGCCCCATGGGACAGATCCGCCACTTCACAAGGGATGTGCGAGACCCCATGGTGGCAAAAGCAGCTCAAGAGGCCACTGGCCATCTCAGAGCAGGAAGCGGAAAGGAGGCAGCAGGGCAGGGCCACCTGCTACCCAGGGGCAGGGAGGCTGGTTTTTACGCCTGATTCCCGGAAAACCCTTGGAATCTCCTGCGTGCCGTGTCTCTCTGGTATGCTGATGACATGGCTCCCAATTCCTAGGGAGCGTCAGGATGGAGGCTGGCTAGAGGGCTGGAACTTTTGGCCTCACCCCTGACCCCCAGGGAGTGGAGAGAGGCTGGAGGCCCATTCTGATCACGGCCAACAGCCAGGGATTTAATCTGCCCTGCCTATGGAAGGGAACTTCTACAAAAATCCCAAAACAAAGGGGTTTGGGTAGCTTCTGAGTTGGCAAACACGCCCAACTCCCTGGGGAATGACACCCCTGCACTCTGGACCCTGGTCCCTCTTCATCTGCTGTCTGTCTGTATCCGTCATAGTAAACCGGCGGCAGGACGTAAAGCGCCTCTCTGAGTTCTGGAAGCCGCTCCAGCAAACGGACAAACCCCAGGAGGGGTGGTGGGAACTCCTGAGTGACAGGCAAGTTGGACAGGAGTCGGGGTGACCTGGGGACCTGGCACTTGCCACTGGCATCTGCGTGAGGGCCCTCTTGTGGGGCTGGGCCCTAACCCGCAGTCAGTATCAGACTTGAATTAATTCTTTACGCCCAGCTGGTGTCTGGAGACTGGAAAGGTGGAATTGGAAAAGACACTGCGCGTTAGGTGTTAGGAGGGGGGAAACACTGCAGGGAAACAGAAAGGAGCCCCATGCTGCACCCCCAGGACTCACAGGTCCTGATAAAATGAGCTTGAACCAGACCCACCGTTTGTTCACACCAAGATTTCTCTCCAACAGATTCTTTGAATCTCTAGTAAGAAAACAAATGTACAAAAATTGCAAGACAGTCCGAAATTCACAGTAAAATCAGGTGCACCCTCAAGCCCCCAACCTCGTGTTTTAATCTGAGGCTAATTTCCCAATCCAAACGGGACTGGCCGTCTAGGCGAAAGGTCTTCCCCGCACCACCTGCCCCGGCCGTGCGCCACAGACTGCAGTACCTCGAGGGACGGGACGCCCTGGCCCAGGGGCTGCGGGTACTCGCGCAGGAGCCGCTCCTCGTCCAGGAACTTGCCATCGCGCCCGTTGCTCGCCGGCTGGAACAGCCCGTAGTTGAGGACGTCTTTCAGACTCTGGTTCAACGTGCACAGGATCCGCTGCTTCGCGACCCACACCGTGGCGTCCGGGTTAAAGCGAATGCATTTCTGCCGAGAAGCACAAAGACGGCTGATGAGGGGCGTAGCCCCCACCCTGTCCCTCATCACCCACGTGGGACACGTGGTCAGAGACGCCAAAGCGGCGTCCACGCCTTCCTGATGGTTTTTCTGAGCTTTGGGCCCCACGGCTTCTCAGGCTGGAAAGTAAAGCCCCGCGGCTGCTTGCACAGAGACATTTGGTAACTATTAAGGGGAAAAGCGGAGACCGAGGCCTTGGTCTCTCTGGCCTCGACGCTCACCATGGACTCAACTCCTGGATACTCACCGTGTCCTACTGGTGATCAATAACCTCCTATTGCCTGGGGCAGTGCTACCACTGGCGCGATGCTCCTCAAACTTCAGCACCCGCCAGAGCGCAAATCACCCAGCCACCTGCACCCCACCAAACAGAGCACCTGATTCAGCAGGTCTGGGTGGGGCCTGAGAACGTGCATTTCTCATGAATTTCAGGTGATACTCTTGCTGCCGCTCCGGGGAACACACGCTGTGGCCACAGCTCAGGCACATCAAACGGTGACTTAATGTTAACACCAATTGCTCTCGGCCTCTTCTGACATGGGTGGATGCCTTGTCCCCTCACCTCACCGACGGGAATGTCTACACACCACCCACGCTGCCTCCGAACAGGAGAGCTTCAGAAACACAGACGCCAGCCTCCCGAAGGATAAAGAGAGGCGGTTATGAGAAATCAAACGTGTAGCCTCCAGAGCTAATTTTTGAAAAAGTTAAACAGTGGTGTGGACAGGGCCTACGAACCGATCACAGACACTTCAAAAACACCACGGTGCCTCCGAGAACTGGAAGGACCACAACACAGCCGTGTGCGCAGGCCCGTCTGTGAGACATGCCCAGGTCTGTGCCCACAGGCGCTACCATCTTCCCGGAAGATCATCCTCGCTGCCGGGAAGAAGATCCTGCGGCTGCCAATGATGCGCACAGGCTCAGCGGGCAGCCAGGACCCCCCTGCCCAGGAAACGCGACACCCGCACAGGGATGCTCCTGGGTGTCCCTCTCCAATGTCAAGGCTGGATTCAAGTGTGACTCTCGAAGCTCCCACAGGGCTACACGGCTGGGTGGGGCTGGTTGTTCGTCCTAGTAACTTACAGTCACGTGGCCTCCCCCATCCATGGCTGAGAGGTCCCTGGAAACTCCTGGTACAACAAACAAGCTACATCAGCCACGACCAGGCGGGGTCTCCCCTAACTCACCCGTTCCTGTCTCAGAGATCACCGCAGGCCTCGCCAATTGATGTTCCCTCAGACGCCAACACACACAAAGCGCTGTGGGCCCTCCCTGCAGCCCGGGGACGGGACTCTGCCAGCAGGCAAGAGCTCCGGGGAGCAACGGGCTCAGAATCCCCTCTGTGCCGCTGCAGGTGGTGGCAAAGACTGGCGTCCCCTGCCACTCAGCAGGCAGGCCAGAGATGCTGCGTCCGTGCAGAACATGAGCCAGCCCTGCCCAGCAAAGACCCCATTCTGCTCCAAAAATCGCCAAGAGCAACCCATTGAGAAACTTCTGGAAGGAACAGGAGCTCAGAGGTCAGAAAGGCTTGGGTTTGCAACCCAACTGCACAAGCCGATCTTGTGCTCCCGGGAAAACCTCCCAACCCGGCAGTCCTGTTCCCTCAGTGAAAACCACAGCCGCCACTTAGCTACAGGGCTGTGGGGAGGGTCAGAAAGAATGTGACTAATACATGTTAGGGCTTGAATCACGTCCCCTAAAAAGATGCTGAAGCCCTAACACCCCCCACCCTTTATACTGTGAATGTGATTTATTTGGAAATAGGGTCTTTACAGATGTAATCAGGTTAAGGTGAGGTCACACAGGAGCAGGGTGGACCCTAACACAATGACTACGTCTTTATAAAGAGGGAGAACTCGGACGTAGCAAGATACACACAGGCAGGCAGCGCGTGAAGGGGAAGGCAGAGCTGGGAACGATGGATCTGCAAGACCCCCAGCAAACCCAGCCGCTGGAGGAGAGGCCTGGAACACGTCCTCCCTCACGGCACTCAGGGGAACCCACCTGCTGACACCTGCATCTCAGACTTCCAGCCTCCAGGCCATGAGACAATAAATGTCTGTTGTTTAAGCCCCCAGGCTGTGGCCAGCTATGGCAGCGGGGAACTAACATATATGTAAAATCATGTGCTACCAACTGTGCCAGCAGAAAGCAGCACCGGCCCCAACGTCTCTGAGACAGGAGCGTCAGCTGGAAGGCACCCCCGGCTCCCAGGGAGCTCCCTTCCTTTCACGCGTGATGGGTGCTGCCCATGTGTCCACCGGCTCCAGGGAAGCCCACGATGTCGGAAGACACTGGACGAATGCTGCTTCCATTCTTCACTTACCCACCGTCGAGGGTTGCTGCCCATCAGGCAAATGCCAGTTCCCGGAACAGGCCCGGCGCGGCACAGGTGATCGATCAGTGCTGACTGAAAACCAGCCCTAGGCCACTGTGTGTAGTGGTGAAAGACACATACTCAGCTGTCACGTGACACAGAAAAGGTAAAAATAAATGCCACAGCAAGCTCCCTGGGGGACTCAGAGGAAGGAGTGAGTGATGTCGCCTGGTAGGGTACGCACCCCACAGACAGCTGCCCGGGGCACAAAGGGCCGTGTGAGTTTGGGGTAGGAATTCCAGGCTGAGGGCCCGGCACGAGGAGAGGCAGGGAGGCAAAGATGGATCAGTGATGTGTCTGCCAGGCGGAGCGCCCAAGACAGCTGTGCCTTAAGTGACCCTGTTCCCACCTTTCCAACGTGATGCTCGGTGAAGTTTGCGGTGAGGAGCGCTGTATCGTCCCTGCCACCCTGCAGCCCCGTGAGATGGCTATTTCTACACAACATGTTATCAGAGACGTTATGAAAGAGCGGGCAATGTGCTGCCCGACACCCAGACAGTACGAGGATGACAAGGACAACCCTGGGGTCAGGAGTCCCAGCCCCTGCCAGCTCCTCTAAAGGACTGCTTGAGGAAACACCTCCCTTCTCCTCAAGCTCGTGTCTGTCCAGAGTGTCCTGTGCCAGCACTGGCTGGGAGGACATGAAGATGGCCAAGACGGGACCTTACCCCTTAAGGAGCTCGGTGTCTACTGGGACATGATGAACATGATGGCGATGGTGATGGTAGCGATGACGGTGGTGGTGGTGATGGTGATGAAGATGATGGTGATGACAACAGCAATAATGATGATGACCATGATACGGTGATGGCTAACATTTATTGAATCCTAATATACCAGAAATTTTGGTAACTATATTCATTTCCCCACCACAACCGTATTATTGTTGTTATAATAACAATAATATTATTACTCCATTTTCCACGTGAGGAAGCTGAGCCTCAGAGGCTCCAAGTCTCCCACCCCAAGGTCACACCTGTAGAATGTGGTGGAGGTTCGGCTGACACCAGGGCGAGTGTGCTTGGCTCCCGGGTCGTCCCTGTTCAGCATGACACGTTATGTTCCTCTCTCCACACATCCACGGCCAACCTCAGCGCAGGCAAAACATAAAATCCAGGAATACCTTGTTTTATGATGGTTCACTAATGTGCTTTGCAGACACTACATCTTTTACAAATGGAAGGTCTGTTGCAAACCTGCATAAGCAAGTCTGTTGGTGCCATTTTTCCAACACCGCGTGCTCACTTTGTGTCTCTGTGTCATGTTTTAGTAATTCTCATAATATGTCAAACTTCTCATTCTATCTGTTATGGTGACCTGTGAGCTGTGATCTTTGATTACCACTGCAATGGCTCTGGGGCGCCATGAACCAGGCCCATGTCAGACAGCGAACTTCACTGATAAGTGTTGTGTGTCTGACTGCTCCACCGACCGCCACCGTGCCCCCCGTCCCTCTCCTAGGGCCTCCCTGTGCGACACAACATTGAAACTAGGCCGGCCAATAACCCTGCCGTGGCCTTAAAGAGCTCAAGTGAAAGGAAGAGGCGCACGTCTCTCATTTGAAATCAAAAGCCAGAAACGACAAAGCGTAGTGAGGAAGGCACGTGGAAGGCTGAGACGGGGCAAAAGCTGGGCCTCTTGTGCAAAGGGTTAGCCTGGCTGTGAATGCAAAGGAAACCTTTGTGAAGGAAATTAAAAGCGCTTCTCCACTGAACACACAGATGATAAGAAAGTGCAACAGCCTTATTGCTGATGTGGAGAAAGTGTGAGTGGTCTCGACAGAAGATCAAACCAGCCACCACATTCCCTTAAGCCAAAGCCTAACCCATACCAAGGCCCTAAACTCTTCAATTCCATGAAGGCTGAGGGAGGTGAGCAAGCTGCAGAAGAAGAGTCTGAAGCTGGCAGAGGCTGGTCTATGAGGTTTAAGGATAGAAGCCGTCTCCATAACATAAAAGTACAAGGTGCAGCAGCAGGTGCTGATGGAGAAGCTGCAGCAAGTTACCCAGCAGATCTAGCTAAGACCATTGATGAAGGTGGCTACATGAAATAACAGATTTTCAACATAGACAGAACAGCCTTCTATTGGAAGAAGATGCCATCCAGGACTTTCATAGCTGCAGAGGAGAAGTCAATGCCTGGCTTCAAAGCTTCAAAGGACAGGCTGACTCTGTTGTTAGGGGCTAATGCAGCTCATGACTTCAAGTTGAAGCCAGTGCTCATCTATTATTATGAAAATCCTGGGGATATTAAGAATTATGGTAAATCTACTCTGCCTATGCTCTGTAAATGCAGCAACCAAGCCTGATGACAGCATGTCTGTTTATACCATGGTTCACTGAATATTTTAAGCCCACTGTTGAGACCTACTGCTCAGAAGGATTCCTTTCGAAATATTACTGTTCAGTGACAATGTACCCAAGAGCTCCAACAGAGACAAACAAGGAGATGAATACTGTTTTCATACCTACTAACTAACACAGCGTTCACTCTGCAGCCCACGGACCAAGGAGTAATTTTGACTCTCAAGTCTTATTATCTAATAAACACATTTCATAAAGCTATAGCTGCCACAGACTGATTTCTCTAATGGATCTCAGCAAACTCAGTTGAAAACCTTCTGGAAAGTATTCACCATTCTAGACGCCATTAAGAACATTTGTGGATCATGGAAGGAGGTCAAAATAGCAACATTAACAGGAGTTTGGAAGAAGCTGATTCCAACCCTCCTGGACAATTTTGAGGGGTCTGAGACTTCAGTGGCAGAGGTCACTGCAGATGTGGTGGAAGCAGCAAGAGAACTGGGGTTAGAAGCGGAGCCTGAAGATGTGGCTGAGTTGCTGCACTCTCATGATCAAGCTTGAGCGCATGAGGAGTCGCTTCTTCATGGATGAGCAAAGAGAGTGGTTTCCTGAGACAGAACCCATTCCTGGTGAAGACGCTGTGAACACCGTTGAATGACGAGGACGGATTTAGAATGTCACATCAACAGTGACAAAGCAGCAGCAGCGTTTGAGAGGACTGACTCCAGTTTTGAAAGCGGCTCTGCTGTGGCTAACACACTGCCCAACTACATCAGGTGCCACAAAGAAATCTCATGAAAGGAAGAGTTAGTCACCGCAGCAAAGTTCACTGTTGTCATATTTTAAGAAATTGCCACAGCCACCCGGCCTCCAGCAAGCACCACCCTGCTCAGTCAGCTGCCAAAAAGACCCTGGCTTTCTGAAGGCTCAGCTGATCTTCAGCATTTTTAGCAATATTTTTTTTAATTAAGATATATACACTGTTTTTCAGACATGATGCTACTGCACATGGAACAGTACAGTGT
This sequence comes from Lepilemur ruficaudatus, assembly GCA_963574885.1. Taxonomy (NCBI): domain Eukaryota; kingdom Metazoa; phylum Chordata; class Mammalia; order Primates; family Lepilemuridae; genus Lepilemur; species Lepilemur ruficaudatus. The sequence continues at coordinate 15,309 of CAUYRT010058646.1, read as the reverse complement.
AATAACTTTTGTATGCGCTGGGAAAACAGAAGATTCACATGTGGCTTTATTGCTTGATAGTGGTGGCCTGGAACCACACCTGCAAGGTCTCCACCGTGTGCCTGCATGTGACAGGCCCTGAGAAAACCAGAGAGGCTATTTCAGGTCATTTGTGCATCAGACAAATACTGTACGTGTCAGATTTTCCCGTTGCTAGTAAATTCGCCTGTGTTGAACATTTACACTTAAAGGGGACATCGTTTAATCCCCGTAACCAGGAACAAAATTTAGGAGAGTAAATTTTTTTTCCAAAGAAGTCCAGCCTCTGAAGAGCCAGTAGCATTTAAAAATAAAAACGAGTAACGCAGCACAAGCTACACCTGGAACGGAGCCGCGGACTTTAAAGGTGGCTGCATCTCTCTGGGGAAAATACAGGGAAGAGTTGAGAAAAAGCGGCGTCCCTTTGTCTAAGCACGGGCTTCAGGCAGTACGTCCGAAGGGAGACCCTCAGAAGAATTAAAAAGCACTCTGAACAAAGATTCTCACCCTGGGACAAATTCACAAGGCAAACAACACCTTGGAACAAGCTCCCACACCTGGCCATGGTGGGATGGTCACTCTGACCGGGGCGGTTCAGCACAAGGGGACGTGCTGGCCGTCAACCCGAGCACACAGACCAGGGCCTCAAAGGGGGACCTGGACTCGGCTACCGAATGAGTCACTCCAGGGCCGACCATCTGCTGATGACGCCAAGGCTAACACTCACCGTCGGGGCCTCCACGGTCCCAGGTCCCAACACCAGTGGCAGGAGCCCACCTGCTCCAGCAGCCCATGCAATGCCACGGCCCCTCCCTGTGCTGCACGTCCTAGGTCAGTCTGGATCCCTCCACGGCCTCAGAGCACGTGGGGCTGCATCTGCCCCACCACCTAACAGGCCACCTCCTTCCTCACCAGGGTCACCCGGCAGCCCCTACGCTGAGCGCAGCCACGTGCCTCTCAGAGCCAGGCAATACCACTGCCCGTGGACCCCCAGTCCCTTCCCAATCCAGTCCCTCCACTGCCCCAGACCCAGGACCTGCCCCTGCCCCAGGGACACAGGCAAGAGCTGACCGTGGTCTGACCCCTGCCTCCTCCTCAGGACGTGTCCAATGTCCCCTCCCTGCCCCATATACACACACATACATATACACACATGCATGCACACACATACACATAGAGAAACACACAAACATATACACTTACAAACAGAAACACACATATACATACATGAAGAGATGCACACGTACACAGAGACCCACATACATACACACACACATAAACATATACACACAGAAACCAACACACTAACATATAACCAAATAAAAACACATACACAGCACATAGGAACTAACACACACACACATAAGCACACACACAGAGGAACACACAGAAACATAAGCACACAAACACATATATACGCGCACACACACGTACCCTAGTGACGCCAAACCGCTCACTGGCGACACCCTGGAAACGCCGGGCCGTGCGTGACCTCGTGCACCGCCTCAGCGCACCGTTCCGCCCTGTCCCTTTTGCCACCTGCAGCTCCATTCACGCTTTCCCCACGGGGCCAGTTCTCTCGCCGACGTCTCTCTGGCCTCCTGCCAGGCTGAGATGACCACCAGGCACCCTCGCTGGAACCAAGGAGCTCGTCCAACCGCTCACAGCCCAGGGCCCGCGGCCAGCTAACCCGGCTGTCCCTGCCCCTGCCCTGTCCAGTCTGAGGCACGGCCGCCCCATCTGCCTTTCCTGGCTCCTGGGAGGGTGGCACCAGCACCATACTTTGTCTTATGCACTAGAATGTTCTCCTCGCTTTCTCCTGACAGGTAGGAGTCAGCGACTGTCACCTGTCCATCTCCAGGTACAGGATGTTGAACGCTGCGATGTCCAGATCCACCTGGAAACTCTGGTGTGTCTGGGCTAAACCGGGTGGCTCCAGACACAGAGAACCTGCAGGTGGATGTAGTGACATCTCCAAGACCCAAACCAGGTGGCTTCTCCCTCTCCACGCACAGGCAGCGCACACATCCTAAGACTGGGGGTGGAGAACGGGAGAGGGCTGACGTGGTTGGGGACTACAAAGCCAACGGTGGGAGGAGGGGTCCTGTGGCCAACGCCAGCCTCAAGACAATGACACGCAGCAACAAACGGGCTCAGGAGTCCTTCGGGCAGCTTCGGCTCTCTGCAAGTTTCTTCTGCACCCCAGGCCTGCGTCCACAAAAGTGAGGTGCGCTTAGCGCAGACAAACCATCCACATCTTCCCCAAGACGCGCCTTCTCCCAGACCCCCTCCTCCCCACACTCTCTGTCTCGGCCCACTGCCACGTGCTGATTAGCTCTCCTCCCTACCCCACACCGAGCTGCCCGAGGACAAGCGTTTACGTCCTTGCTTATAAATGCTGACGGAATTGAACCACAGTGGCCAAAGCTCCAGGAACGGAATACTGCCGGGCGGTGCCATCCAACAGGGAACGAAGTTGTGGACTTAACGAGGTAATGATGGGGATGACGGAGGCCACCACTGCTGAGGACGTGCTTTGCACCAAACACACTGTGCACACGTCATCTCATTTCGTCACGGCAATGACCCTGAGAGGGGACACCCCACCATCAAAGTTTGCAGAGCTGTAAGTGACAGAGCTAGGCTTGGCCACGTCGTTAAACACCGGCCCTACTGGGAACTAAGTTCAAGGGTCAAGCTCAAATAAAAAGTGAAGAGAGCAGGGGAAACTGGTTTGCATACTTGGTTAATGTAGTCATAGGTATACAGTGGGCATGAAGCTGGCATCAGAGACAGGCAGAGGCAGCTGCCTGGCCTGGGTCTGCCCCAAGAGTGGATGGTATGAGTGAGCCTGGGCTGCCGTAACAGTTACCAACAGACACTTACTATCCCTCGATCCTGAAGGCCGGGAGTCTAAGATCAAGTGTCCCAGGGTTGGGTCCCTCTGAGGCCTCTCTGCCTGGCTTGTAGACGGCCACCTTCTCCCTGTGTCCTCATGTGGTCGTCCCTCTGTGCTGGTCCGTGTCCTGATATCCTCTCTTATAAGCACACAAGTTGGACTGGATTAGGGCCCACCCTAGTGACCTCACTTTACCTTGACTGCCTCTGTGAGGACCCTAGCTTTAAATAAAGTCATATTCTGAGGTCCTGGGGTTAGGACCTCTACACAGGAGTGGGGGAGTTGTTAGCCCACAACTGAATGTGACCACTGAGGGCCACATGCCCAAGCAGGACACATAGGTGTTGATGACAAACTCACACGAACAATGGTGGCTCACAAAACTGACGCTGGCAAGTGCCCGCCTGCAGGGCGGCAGGAGCTTCTCGGCCAAGGCTGTCTGACTTGCAGCAACACAGCAAGAGAACATCACGTAAGAGACTAAATCACTTTCCAAACCTGTGTCGGGCCCTGTAAAATGGCGATGACGACGATGGTTCTTTTGTGAGTTGTCATGAGGGCTCAAGGGTGTCTACACGAAGCTGGAAAGAATGTAAACATTGCACTATGTGAAACAGGGATTGTCACGGCGGCTACCTGACGGCGCATAAAGGACCCTCGACAACACGGGCCAGAATCACCCAGGCATCCTCAGTCCCCTCCGCCCCGCTGCATCCGTAATTCCTGCTCCTCAGGTGCGACTTAAACCCACCTCACTCTCGACTTCCACCCAAGGAGCCCAGCAAAAGCCACACGAATGAGGGGAGGGGCCAAGCACTTGGGGGTAATGGCCCCCGGGGACCCTCCCCATCTAGGATCCAGCACTGGAAACACAGGCCCCAGAGAGAATAAAGACTCCAGTTCCACGGATGCTCACAGCAGCGCTCAGCAAGAACTCGGGAAACCCTGACAGCAATCCGAGCTCTGAGCATGTCATTCCGGGTTCAAACCCTCCACCGCAGCTGCGGTTTGTGTCTCCGTCAGCTTCTTCACGACGCGTTTTTAAAAACCCACAATAAACACAAGCTTAGCAGGAGCCATTGAAAGGCGCATTTAAGAGTCTTCTGGCATTTAATAGCTGTTCATCTGCAATCTGCATATTTGCACACTTCTGAAAAATGGCCCACACCAAGGTCAACCTAAACTGTAGCTGGGTTATTTCCAAATGCAATTGTCCAAGTGAAATAATACTTCTTGCTGTGGACAAAGACCCATCAGAGTAGTACTCATTGTAGTAAACGCAAAACACACGAAGCTTAAAGCCAGTGGTTTAGGGGTGACAAGGAAATGCCAGATGACCTTGATCGAGAAGGACAGCCTGACCGAAGGATGCTGAAGTCCAACGGTCAACCTAGTACTTCTGCATGTTTAAATACCAATAAAGGATAACAGAGCCATGAAATCGTTTTTCCAATTAGAACGTTTCTCAAACAGCAGCCACTGGTGTTGAGGCACACTGGGAGGCAGGCTGTATCTCCTGGCGATTTTTATGGGGCTGCGTCGTCGTCTCTGCTATCGTCAAGGTGACGCTAAACTGAGAGATACTGCTTGGGTTCTGCCAGTGACTCGTGTTCTCCTTAGAGGCGAGTTAATTTTCCTATTTTATTAGCCCTGATTTCAAGCAGAGCCATCGCAGAGCAGAGGATCAGACACCAGCCGGGGAAGTCAGTTCAAAAGCAATAAACTGAAGCAGAGTGACAGGCATGGGGGCGGGCAGTAATCAAATAATCCTGGCTGCAAACACAAAGTGCCTACTGTGTGCCTGCAGCCCGGCTCAGTACGTGCATTAAGCACAGCATCTTCTCACGACGTTCTCCGTGTGGTGGGTATCGTCACCCCATGCTCAAAGAGGGACACTCCAAAAACTTCAGAACGGTTCCAGAGCCAAAAGGCTGCAAGAGGAGCTGAGATTATGGGGGGCCCTGAAGGCCGAGCTGGGGAGTTTCAGCTCCATCTGGGATCTTTATTCTCTTCAGGGTCTGTGTTTCCAGCTCTGGGTCCTGGTTGGAAAGAGTCCCCTCCCCAGACAGAGCCACGGATCAGGAAGACTATCCCAGCAGGAAGAAGGTCATGAAGCAGACCAGAGATGCAGCCCTGTGTCCACCCAGAAAGGAGGGCATGAAGGCAGGGGTCAGAGCTGGGGGAAGCTGAGTCAGAGAGAGGCGGGGGAGCCGTGGACATCCAATCACAGAGCAAAGGCGCTGGGAAAAAGCTTCACCCTCGGATTTAACGCAGGAAATTAAATATTGACGAGTCAGGGCCCTGGCAGTGCCACCTTGGGGTTATCCTCATCAGCCAGGGACACCAGTGCAGGACACAGCTGCTCCCCGCCACACGGCCCCTGAACCGGAACCGTCTCCCCACAGCGTCGGGTTCACAGAGCTCCTCCACAGGACACACAGTAATCCAGACCAAAGCCACTTTCCCCGTACGTTATTTTCTCAGAGATTTAAGCAGCATTAACTCTAAGCTCAACCAGACGAGCACACCAAGGCAAATGTCTGTGTATAGACCACGTCCCCACATGCCGGGCCAATCTCGCTCTGGCCTAAAACTTTAACCTAATGTCTAAAGGTGAGGCATAGATCCCTTATGGCACACAAAACCAACTCTGGTTAAGTCGTTTTTTTGCCTTGGAAAAAGGACACACGTGCAAATGAAGTCCTCCTCAGCCTTTAGCAAGTGTGCTGCTCAGAATGAATGGTGACCAACGTGGTCACCTAGAACCTCTCGGGAGGGCCCCAGGGCCTCACCCTTTGCTTTAAACAATTTACAACTCACCAATTTCCTGATTAAAATTGTAAACTGTAAAGCCAGGCAGGGTGGCTCACACCTGTAATCCTAGCAACTCAGGGAGGCTGAGGCAGGAGAATCACTTGAGGTCAGGAGATTGAGACCAGCCTGAGCAAGAGGGAGATCCCATCTCTACTAAAAATAGAAAAATTAGCCAGGCGTTGTGGTGCGTGATTGCAGTCCCAGCTATCTGGGAGGCCAAGGCAGGAGGATCACTGGAACACGAGAGTTGGAGGCTGCAGTGAGCTGAGATGCCACCACTGCACTCCAGCCTAGGTGACAGCAAAACTGTCTCAAAAAAAAAAAAAAAAACCCGAAATTGTAAAGGGTAAAGCACTCCATGTAAGGACAGTGAAGCTAATTATTATAGCCACATCACAGGGAAAATGGAAGCAGAGTGAAGTCTGAGTGGGGGCAGCGAGGGCTCTCTTTGGCCTTAGCAACCAATTACTGAAAACACAAAGAAAAACAGATGTCACATCTTCCATCCCTCCAAAAGGTGATCCAAGTGCATAATACTACAAAGGACGCAGCAGGGTCACTCGGAGTAGACCCCAGAGATCCTAGACACGTTAATATTTCTGTAATCAAAAGGATGAGCGGATGGATGGAGGAGGGATGGATGATGGATAATGTCAATATAACAATAATGTCAATACAATATCAGTAAAGACAACTCTCAAAAACATAATGCCAAGTGAAAAAGCAAGTTCTCAATGGCATGTCCGGTATGAAAACATATATATTCTTTTTAACCCGACACCACAATACTACATCGCGGTAACTGGCACACACAGAAGGACAACAGGAGACAGAGACATTCACACTGAATTCCCGGCAGCATTTGCCTTCGAACAGAGCGGACGAGGGAAAAGGATGAGGACGATTTTGACTGCATCAGCAACGTTTTAATCCTATGATTAAAAAACTACAAAGTGTTATAATTAACAACTGTCGATTCTGTGTAACAGATACACTAGTGTTTATGATAGTGTTCTTGATATTTTTCTGTATTTCTAATTTTTTCTAAATTTAAAGAAACACAAACACAGCCTTTTAAAACCATCAAACCAAGACCTGAGGCCTTCCCCAGCCTCCAGGGCCTCCCGGTCGGGGTGAAGTCGGTCCGGAACCATCCATGGGTCTCCACCTGTCCCTGCACTCCCAGCCCCTGCCCCACTTCCCTGGATTCTTGCAGGAGCCTCCTAACAGCTCCTACTTCCTTCCCTCTTTCCTGCAGAGAAGCCAAGATCATCCTTTTCAAACATAAATAAGGTACATGCTCTGTACCAAATCTTTGCTCAACAAGCAGAATCACAGCCCCTTGCTGTGACCCTGCACACCTGGACGCTCCCTCCTACCTCCCCCTGCCCGGTGCACCTGCTCTGCTGATTCAACGCACCAAGTTCATTCCTGCTCAGGCCAGCCCTACACACACCCTCTGCTCGGAAGGTTCTGGGCAAAGACCTTCGCCAAGTTGACAGCTCTTCAACCAGGGCTCAGCTTGGCTGTCCCCTCCTCACTCCACAGAGGCAAGGGCTTAGATGATTCACTCTCTAGCCAGACATTTTGTGTCCACTCAGTGGCACCAGCAGACAGGACACAAGGATGGGACAGATGCCCTCAGAGAGACACTGACCCAGAGTCCCCCGGGTGCTTAACTTTGAAACCACACCTGTGAAGAAAGAGACGGAGAAAAGGCAAAGTGGCCAGGAAAGTCTTCGGGAGGGTCCGCCCAGGGCAGGGAGAGGATGTGATCTGCATCCTCAGACCTGCGAGAAGTCACAGGAGGGTTGTACACAACCTGGTGGCAATTGAGTGCACGTGACAACAATCACCTCCAGGATCATATGGAAAACTTCTGGGAGGACAGAGTCTGTCTTGGTCATCTGAGAGGAGGATGATGCTAAGAGGGGTAGGGTGGGGACAGACACAGGGGGTGACAGGCTCAGCAGGGGGCTAGAAGGTAAAACAACGACACTTGGGAACGGAATGGCCGAGGCAGCCGGGGAGACGGTGGCTCCTGCGTTCTGCTCCCACGACCGCGTCAAAAGTCCTCACAGCCAAGAAGGGGGAGCAACCCGCTGACCAGCAGCTGGGGATGGATGAGCAGCACGTGGCCTGGCTGCGTGGCAGGACACTACTGGGCAATAACGAGGGTGTGGTTCTAATAACCGCCTCCACGCGGATGAACCTCAGCACGACTGCACTGAGCAAAGGAAGCCAGATGTGAACGGCCACACGCGTCCTGCACAAGCCCGCTTGCAGGACATGTCTGCAGCGGCAAGCAGTAGACAGAAAGCCGCTGGCGGTTTGGGGGCTGAAGGCGGGAGCAGGTTTAACAGCAAACTGGTCGGAGGGAGCTTCTCGGGGTGATGGAAACGTCCCACAGCTGGACGGTGGAGACAGTGGCACAACTCGGCAAATTTACTAGAAATCACTGAACTGTGTTCTTAAAATAAGTGAATCTCACGGTTTGTAAATTATAACTCAACAAAGCTTTCTGTTGATTTGGTTTTTGGTTTTGTGTTTTAAAAAGGTACTCCCCAAGAGAGAAGATAATAGCAGAGCCAGGTATCGGGGTTCAGAGAGAAGGGAAGGGCAGGGCCATGGTGTCGGTTTTGCACAACGTGAGCTGGGGAGCATCTAAGTCTCCAATTGAGAAGGTGTCGAGAGAGAGATGGGGGTCCAGCCCCCAGAGGGGATGTCACAGCTGGAGATGGGGCCGTGGACGCCACTCAAATGGAAGTGGTGGTGAGAGGGTCCTGGGTGTGGGAGGAGGAGAGAGCTGGCTCCCTGCAGGGGGTGCTCAGGAGGTGTCCCTGAGCCTCAGGGTGAGGGACAAGCAGCTTGTAGAGGGATGGAGCAGGGTTGGCAGGGATTCCGGAAAAAGGATCCTGCTGGGATGCAAGGTGAGGCACAAGCAGGAGCCGGGGCCTGCGCGCTGGGGCTCTGGCCGTAAGTGTCCTCCTCTGCCCGGAGCCTCCCTGCCGGTCACTTACTGCCTACCCAGAAGATGCCGCAGAGAACGTGGCAGAGGGGAAACTGACCACAGCCAGCTTTCTTCCTGGGAAAATTCATCCTGGGGAGTCAAGGACAAACCTTCTTAAAGCAGAATTGAGAGGCTGCCATTTAAAATGCATGGCCGCCCAAGCTGCCACTTTTCCGGAAGTGTGGATTCCATTCACTCCTGGAAGGCGACACACAGCTCTGCCTCCCAATGGGCCAAGATAGACACACACATAGCAAAGCATTCACACGGAGCTCTGGAAGGTGACCAACTAGGCCCGCACCGGCCTTCCAGAACCCTCTCTGACGATGGAGGCACCTGCTGGTCTTTGCAGAACGGTGGTGGGCAGTAGGGCCTTGACTCGCATGGGATGAGGGAGGGTGCGACAGCTGCCAAGATGGTAGGGTCCTCCTACAGTCAAAAGCACAGGAAACCCCAGATACAAACAGCAGACATGACAGTGACGTGCCTGTGACAAAAAGAACACGGGGACTAAAACCTGGAGGAAGAGACCAAACCACTCTGCTCTTGGAGTCCCACCTTGACCCTTGGTGACAAGCAGAAGGGCCAGGGTCACTTGGGAACCAAGCGTAGCCAAGAGTGCACTTGAGGCAGGTGCCCAACGAGGGGGCAGGGCAGGCACTGGGATGAGAGGAAAGAGACCCCGTACCCGCGAGGCCAGGCGGGGCTGCTGCTGGGGGTCGGGGAGACTTTGAGTGTGTGTGTTAGAGAGAAAGGGGGGAGGGGAGGGGATGGCAATAAACTGTCTGTGAGCGGTCAGGGTAGCGGCTGAAACGCTTTTTCCTAAATGAGATATCCAACTTGAAGATGTATTTATTTAATAAATGGAAGCATCGATTAAAGCATAAAAGGGGACACTCATTTTCCTGAAGCCTCTGCCAGAGGAGGGCCAGGCCCTGCGTCCCCGTCAGCTCCCTCAGACCCTTAGGCTGACGCTTCAGCTGAGCCACTGGGTGCAAATCCTCTGGGGATGGGGACGTGGGGCGACATCATATACACCCCAGGAGACCCGAGGCGGCGCTGCGCTTCCATGGCATTTTCCTCTGCACTCTGCTCCTGATGTGACACTCAGCACGGGTTAAAGACCCAACCGCTGTGTGCCTCGGTGCCAGCCTCGTTCCTGCTCCTCCAGAAACATGAATAACAGGACTCACCAGTTTGTACTGATTTGGGCACATGCTGCTTTTCTTAAATGCCACGTTGCACATTGCGCCAGCACCCCGCCACACGCTACACTTGAGATGACGCAGAGAGACGCCCTCCCGGTGCCCAGAGCCCACCGCCATTCCTGCATGGCCCGGTAAGCCCACCTGCCCGACCCGAGCGTGTCTGAGGTGGGGGCTCAGGAGGCTGTCCCTCAAAAGCGTAAAGCTTCAGTCCCACCAGGGCTGAAACTGCTCACAAACAGCAGTCACTCAAGGGGCAGCCCCTCGGGCACCGTCCCTGGTGGGCGGGCACAGGACCACAGTGCCAAACTCGCTCGGCAGCTCCCGCTCTGCTCCTCCAGGCAGGATTCCAGGAACTGTCCTGTGTCCCAGCTACACAGAGGACACAACCCCACCAGGGACTTCACGCGGGAACAATGTCTGCTCTGTTGCCGACAGCTCACACCCGTGGGATTTCTGGTCGCAGCCTCCAGGGGCTTTGTTTGTCTTGAACAAAGTGAAGACAAATGGTCTTCAGAAGGTTCCAGAAACAGCCATGCTCCAGAGAGTAGAGACTAAACCCCTAGAAGGAACTCACAACTTCCTTTCCCGAAGAGCTGTTGCAATTCTAGGCCTGGGAGGAGGTGTCGTCCATCAGTCGCTCTCAGCAGCTGCAGCGGCCGCTCTGGCTGCGCTGAGCCGCCCTCATGACCCAGCCGGCTGGAGGAACCTTCCCTCGTTTCCTGACAGCCTTGCCCCGGCTGCCGATGGAGTGTCTCGATGGCTCAGGTGGCCTTTCTCTCCTTTGTGGCTGTGGGAGCCTCCCGAGTGTGGACAGCAACAGCAGAAGGGCTGGCACCCTTCTGGGAGAAAGGCAATGGGACGGACACTTCATGGTGCTCGCTGCGTACCTAGCACTTCACAAACACTTCCCAGCAGGTGGGAACCGAGACCCAGAGACCTGCAGATCCTCACCCAGAGGCCCCCGGTAGACAGTGGGGGACCCGACTCCGATCCGCCCCAGGACGACAGTGGCCCAGTGCCGTCTCCCACGCACTGCCACCCCACTGGCACCTTCCTGCAGTGAACTCAACCTGCAGGTGCGCGTCAGGCACAGGTGCCAGGCAGGCGGTGGGGCACCCAACGCCACATCCCAGGCTGCCTTCCAGCAGGTTTTGAAGCCCAAGGCGTGTGCCCCCAAGACACCTGCTCTGCCTCTCACTAGCTCTGGAGTCCAGTCCTTCACGTGCCCATCTGTGAACAGGCATTAAGTGTAAACCTACGCTATGAAGGGAGGGAGGAGGTTGGGACTCCTGCGGGCCGACTGACGTCTGTTTCTCCATCTAGCTGTGGGTCACACACTGCGTCCCCTTTGGCACTGAAGACACACGCCCTTTGTACAGGTGTGTCACGCTCCAACAGAAAGGCTCACAGAAGCTACTACCTCAAGGCTGCTGCAAGAACTCCAGGAAACAGTGCAGGCAGAGACCTTAGTACAGTGTCTGGCACATGGTAATGTTCCAGAAGTTCTTAGCACAGTTGCAGGACATTGGTTTCCCCACAGGGGGAAGGTGCCCACAGGGACATACTGCATTAGGATCAGCACCCAACATAAGCCACCCCCTTTGACTTCCCCATTTGGACTGCCAGGCCTGGGGTCTGGGACCGAAGAGGAGAGCTTCCTGCCCACCACCCCCCCCACCCCTTTGCTATCAATGAGCAACAGAAGGACACGGGATTGAAGGGTTAAAACCCCGCAGTGCAAGGAAGGCTCAAACTGACAGTGGTTTCTCTGCCACTGAGAGGTGCAGCGTCCAGGAGCCGGGAGGGTCAGGCCAAGGGGCCCAAAATATAAAAGCCACTCCAAAAAGTATCCCAAGTAGAAAATGGGCACAACCCAGCCAGAAACACCCGTCTCAGCCCACAGAGCAGCAGACTCCGGCGGGAAAACTCCCGTTGCACCCTCGTTCCACGCATGGTACCAGCAAGGGACGCAAGTCCAGGCCCTAAATCTGGACAGATGGCAACACGAGGTCCTTCTCTCTTCCTCCTCGGATGAGGCAGGGACTGGGGAGACAAGAGGGGACAGCAGGGCTGTCTGAGAGTGTCTCCCCGGCAGGGCTCCTGGCTGAATGGGGCAGGCTCCAGGGGCCGGGTGTCCCTCTGCAAGCACAAGACAGTTCCCCGATCAGCGAGGGTGAGCTACGAAAACAAATGCAAAGTCAAAACAATACGACTGCAATAAATTCGGAACTACAAGGAACAGAACGGATCCAACTGAAACGCAATAAATAAAGGCTGAAGAAAATCACAGCAAATAAAAAAATGCCAAGCAATTGAAAGCGATGAAAGCAATTCGAGAAGATGACAGAGAAGGAAAACCAATGTGAGAATAATTACCATCTAAAAAGTAATAGAATACAAGAAAATGTCCTTAAAACAAAAGACAAACAGAACCTGCAATGCAAGTTGGAAGCTTTTTTTTAAGAAAAACCCAGAATGACCATCACCAAACCCTTCCTGGTCTGGCAGACTGAAGCCAGTTCTTCAGGAATCCAGTCCCTCCACCAAAAAAAACAGTCATCTACAAGATGGGAAAACAAGTCAGGTGGCCTCAGATGTGGCCAAAGCAATGTTTGGGGCAAGAAGATAATCCAATCCCCCACAGATAGGAAGAGAAAGGGAGCTGTGACTCAGAAACAGGATACAGAACAAAGAGCATTGGAGCTGAAGGGGAAACGTCAACATTTTCAAAATACGCTCCATCCTCATTATTCACGGACGCCATAATTGGGGACGTGCCAACTATTTGTAACCCCCAAATCAATACTTTGCACCCTTTCCTGATCATCTACAGGCATGCACAAAGCAGCAAAAAATCTGAGCTCCCCACTGCACACGTGCCCATGTGAGGCCGAACAAGGCACTGCTCCTCCTCCTGGTTTCTGTTCAGGATGTCAACGAGAGTCCTCACTGGAGTCTATTTAGTGACACATTTTTCACACTTTTTGTGCTTTCTGTTGGTAACATCACCATTTACAAGGGCCCCAGGGAAGTACCTAGGTATCCACAGCATTCCTATGTGAAACGCAAGTGTTAGAGAAGCTTCGTTCAGGAGTGAGCGACAGCAGTACTGGCCGTGAGTTCAACCTTAATGAATCAACAGTACATACTAAATAAGGTGTCTTTATTTTTTTTGAATTTTATATGCATGCCTTTTTTTTTATTTCAGCATATTATGGGATACAAATGTTTAGGTTACATGTGTTGCCTTTCCCCCCTCCCCCCTCCACGGAGTCAGAGCTCCAAGCGTGTCCATCCCCCAGATGGTGCGCATCGCACTCATTATGTATGTATATACCCATCCCCTCCTCCCCCCTCCCATCTGCCTGAAGCCCAATAAATGCTATTCCTATATGTCCACTTAGGTGTTGATCAGTGAAACCAATTTGCTGGTGAGTGCATGTGGTGCTTATTTTTCCATTCTTGGAATACTTCACTTAGTAGAATGGGTTCCAGCTCTATCCAGGAAAATACAAGAGGTGCTATATCACCATTGTTTCTTATACCTGAATAGTACTCCATGGTATACATATACTATATTTTATTAATCCACTTGAGTATTGATGGGCACTTGGGTTATTTCCACACCTTTGCAATTGTGAATTCTGTTGCTATAAACATTCGAGTATAGGTGTCTTTTTTATAGAGTGTCTTTTGTTCTTTTGGGTAAATGCCCAGTAATAGGATTGCTGGATCAAATGGTAGATCTGCTTGTATTGCTTTCAGGTATCTCCATATTGCTTTCCACAGAGGTTGCGCTAGTTTGCAGTCCCACCAGCAATGTAGGAGTGTTCCTATCTCTCTGCATCCATGCCAACATTTATTGTTTTGGGACTTTTTAATAAAGGCCATTCTCACTGGAGATAAGTGATATCTCATTGTGCTTTTGATTTGCATTTTTCTGATGATTAGAGATGTTGAGCATTTTTTCATATGTTTGTTGGCTATTGTTCTGTCTTCTTTTGGAAAGCTTCTGTTCATGTCCTTTGCCCACTTTTTGATAGGGTTGTTTGATTTTTTCTTGCTGATTTTCCTGAGTTCTAAATAGATTCTAGTTATCAGCCCTTTATCGGATGTGTAGTTCGCAAAAATTTTCTCCCATTCTGTAGGTTGTCTGTTTGCTCTCATGACAGTTTCTTTGGCTGTGCAGAAGCTTTTCAATTTGATCAGGTCCCATTTATTTACATTTGTTGATGCTGTGATTGCCTTTGAGGTCTTCTTCATAAATTCTTCACCTAGGCCAATGTCTAAAAGAGTATTTCCAATGTTTTCCTCCAGAATTCTAATAGTTTCACACCTAAGGTTCAAGTCTGTTACCCAGTGTGAGTTGAGTTTTGTGAGAGGTGAAAGGTGTGAATCCTGTTTCAGTCTTCTACATGTGGCTATCCAGTTTTCCCAGCACCATTTATTCAATAAGGATTCTTTCCCCCAATGTATGTTTTTGTCTGCTTTGTCAAAGATTAGCTGGCTATATGAGGATAGTTTTATATCTAGGTTCTCTGTTCTGTTCTACTGGTCAATGTCCCTGTGCCAATCACAAGCTGCTTTAATTACTATAGCCTTGTAGTATAGTTTGAAGTCTGGTAAATTGATACCTCCCATTTTGTTTTTATTGCCTAGGACTGCTTTTGTTATACAGGGTCTTCTCTGGCCATATGAAACATAAAATTATCTTTTCTGTATCTGTGAAAAATGATGATGGTATTTTAATAGGGATTGCATTGACTCTGTAGATCACTTCAGGTAGTATAGACATTTTAACAATGTTGATTCTGCCAACCCACGAGCATGGTGTGGTCTTCCACTTGTTTACATCCTCTGCTATTTCCTTTCTCAGTGTTTCATAGTTCTCCCTGTAGAGGTCTTTTACCTCCTTAGTTAAATATATTCCTAGGTACTTCATTATCTTTGTTGCTATTTTGAAGGGAATTGAGTCTTTGATTTGGTTCTCAGTTTAACTATTATTGGCGTATACGAATGCCTCTGATTTGTGTGTATTGATTTTGTATCCTGAGACGTTACTGAATTCATTTATCAATTCAAGGAGTCTCTTGGTTGAATCCTTGGGGTTTTCTAGATATAATATCATATCATCAGGCAGCATTTGATCTCTTCTGCCCCCATTTGGATGCCCTTAATTCCACTCTCTTGTCTGACTGCTATAGCAAGGACTTTCAGCACTATGTTGAATAGAAGTGGAGATAGTGGGCAACCTTGCCTTGTTCCAGTTCTAAGTGGGAATGCTTTCAATTTTTCTCCATTCAGTATGATGTTGGCTGTGGGTTTGTCATATATGGCTTGTATCATTTTTAGGTAAGCCC